>JARVGV010000001.1:54193841-54208664 GCA_031762435.1 Hypsolebias longignatus
TAGTTCAGGAGTAAACCAGGGGCTGTCACGTCCCTTTATCCTGAACTGGCAGAAAGGAGCATGTTTGTTCACAAAATAAAATGAAATTATGAAAATAGTTCCAGGCGGTGTTCACGTCATCGATTAGTAGAACACGTTGCCAGTCAAAGTGGGATAGATCCCAGAGGACTGACTGTTCACAAAAACGTTTCAAATCCTTTTTTGAATTAATCTGGGCTTACACACTGCACAGCAGTGTTGAGTTTGGTTCAGATCATATGAAGCCACCTGAAGGATAACCAGACAATCCATGTTTAATCTACAGGTCAGACTTACTTTTTGTATGTTTAAGGTTCCTACATCTAAAGAAATTCAAGTGTGAAGGATTCAGTTTCTTAATAGGTTAAAGTGTTCAGGTGTTAGTGAGACCATGCTCCATGCTCACAATGACGACGTCAAAGAATATTTCTATACAATTTATTCAAGAATTTAAAGCACAGAACACATTTTAAGCATCATTTTTTAAACATTTAAAATCACTGCTGACCAGAGTCATGTGACCAGGCGGCCTGCAAGAACAGTGTGGAGAACTGTTCTCTGCACTGCCTGCAGCCTAGACACAAGTTTGACTGAGGTCAGCTGTAATGGACAGACAATTCTTACTTACATTTGTTAAACTACTTTAAATTTTATTTAGAAAAGAGCCATTAAAATAGATTAATCTATAAACCAACGCCACCCACATTATAAAGCCCCACCCCCTGGTCTGGTTTACAGAAGCTCCACTGGCTGAAGTTGAGAACTTTCCACTGGACCATGATGGGCAGAGCTTCTGGGCGGTGATCCACAGGAAGGCAGAGGTGATAAGTTATGAAAGATTATGTGCGATCAGCGATAAAGTGACGTTAAGAGGAAGCGCCGTAGTCTTCACATCTGGAAACAAGCAGAGATCGGACAGTTTGTATGTGGCGTTACAGCTGCAGGTAACACATTTATAATGTACTTTACATACACAACGGACCTCAAAGTGATAGTCAGGAACAACCAGGAGGATAATGCCTCAGAATTAAAATAAATAAAAGATAACTAAAAAAAATAAACTGGGTAAAAAGAAGGTAACTCACCTGGACAGCAGCTCTGTGCAGCCATTTTTCTTTGTCTCCACCCAGTTTCATACAGGAGAAGAGCTCGCAGACAGCAGGAAGAAGCAAACGCTCCTGCACAGAAGGTACACGTTAGCTCCCAGGAAGAGCCTTGTTCTGAACAGGTCAGAGTTGGTCGCAGCTCACCTGGACCTGACTTTTCTTCAGGAGCCACTTGTCAGCCTCCTCAGCTGAATCCTGGACCCGACTCCTCTTCTTCAGGAGCCACTTGTCAGCCTCTTCCTTCTCAGCTGAACCTCCTGAGCCAGGAGTTTTGTCAAGAACCCAGAGGTCTGGATTTAGAGGATGGTTGAAGGGGGACAAGAACTGGGAGCTGTGGACCCTGAAGGTCTCCTCTGGACTTTCACAGGAGGTTGTGGGAGGAGAGAGTGTGCATGTGCTGGGATGGAGCCAGGCCTCCAGGATGGCCTGAACCTGCAGACAAGTCAGTTACCGGTAGTCAGAGTTCCTGCTCTGAATGGAGTGTTTATGAGTCAACCTTACCTTTTGCTCTTGGTCTCTGTAGGAGGAACTGGACAGAGCATTCTTGTTCAGGGAGACTCCATTTTTGTCCCGTCCATCCTGCTGCAGCAGCCAGCGGTTAAGAGCTTCCTTCCCACAGTTCTCGTCACAGACACAGTCAGCGTAGGTGGAACAAGGCTCGTTTGCCCTACAGGTCTTCTGCACTGGTGCTACTTTCTGAAGCCACGCCTCCAGAGTGACTGTGGGGGCAGAGGGGGTCTTTAAGCACTTGAGCTGGCCCAGGTTCTCAATCTCCATGGCCTTGGGGGCCTGACAGCAGGAGGTGCAGTCTGTAGCAGGGGGGCTCTCCAACAGCCACTCGCTGGAGGACCAGGTCTCCTCGAAGGGCTTTAGAATCTGTCGCCAGTGCTCAGCATCCACCACAGCGTCCGTGGCAACAGTGGGCGGGGTGACGAGCCAGTCGCTCAGCTCCTCCTCTTCCTCAGTAAGGAACTCGCACTCGTCGATCTTCTCAATGGAGAAGGTGGAGCTGCAGTTGCTACTAGTCCGCTCTCTGCTCACCTGGTCCTTTAGAAGCCACGCCTCCAGGTCTTTGAGTTGACCCCAGGCCTGCAGGAAGTCCATAGAGGCCCGAACAGGACAGGAAGTCTGCAATAGAGTCAGAGGTCAGGTCCCACAGAACCACTGTCTAATGACTCATCCTTCCAGGAGAACTGAAACAAGTCCCAAACCAGAGCCTTCATCCCATAACAGTTCCTGAAGTCTGGCTGAGGAACTAGTTCTGGTGCACCTGTGAAGGCTGAGGAACTAGTTCTGGTCCACCTGTGAAGGCTGTCTCGTAGGTGAGCTCACCTTGCTCTCTTTACTTCTCAGCAGCCAATCCTGAGGGTCTGTGCTGGACTGGTAGCCAGTCAGAGGGCTGCTGTTTCCTGGGCTGTTTCCTACCAACCACTGGCTCAAAGCTGCTTCCTCAGACCTCTGCAGACAGAACCAGAACATTAGGGCTCTGTAGAACCATTGAAACCAACAAGGCACAACCAAGAATCAAAAGGCTCCAACTCACCCGTTTGTCTGAGAAGGGACAAGTCTGCACCTGAACTTTGTGAGGAGTAGAGTTCTGACAGGACATGCCCTCCACCAGCTGTCAACAAGAGAACCGGGTCAGCTTCAGAACCTCAGTCACTGGTGATGTGACTGGCAGAGCCTTACCTGAGCTGTGATTCTGCCAAATGAGGTGATTGCCTGCCTCAAAGAGCGTGCGTCGGCCTGGAAACTCAGCTCAGGCGTTTCATCTGGGGTGAGGCTCAGAGAGGACAAGCTGCAGCACAGAGGAGGAAAAGGGAAATAAAAGCAGACAGGGTCAGCTCAGTTCTGTATATGGTTCTGTTGAAATAATTCAGTGTGTGGTCAAGTGAGAGTTTACTTCTCCATGCAGGCAGTCAGCTGGTTGTTAAGATTGTTGGTGGTGCTCGAGTTCTGGAGCTGGTGGGCGATCATGTCGAACTGACCCCGAAGCTGAAAAACAACACTGGTACATAAAATGTCTGTCCAGACTAAACTAATTGAAACCTACAAATCCTCAGGTTTATACCCAACCCATGTTTAGAAACTTCATTCTGATACATCTGTTAATTTTAAAACCAATTCAAACATTCACATTGGTCTGGAGAAAGTTTAAATTGAAGCAGTAGTGGATGTGGACAATGTTCAGAGCAAACAAGAACCAGAGTTCTGCACGTTAAGAGTTGAAGGCCAACAGTCATTTTCACTTTCACCTGGGGCCTCCAGTCATTTGTGTGGTGAACTGCCCTCAGCATCATTAGTTAATTAAAACTACATACAAACTATTAAATTCCCAGTGAAGGAGCTTTGCACATTACTGTAGACCTATTTTAAAAAGACATGTTCAACCTGCATCTTACCCTGTGCAGCTGGTGCAGCTGCTGCTGTAGTGTCTCGGTCTTCACCTGCTCCAGCAGCTCAATCTGACCCAGAAGCCACACCTCCCTGCAGCGCAGCGCTTCCTGCTGGCGGCTCACACAACTTTGCAGCTCAGAGCGTACCTGAAAGGCGACAGACTGATTGGTAACAGTCTACAAGAGTTTGAGGGGGTGGGGGAGTCACAAGGTGAGCTGTGTGCACTGCCCAAGCTCTCATCGGCAGCACATCTCATCTACTCAGCCTTTCCTACAGACTGAAGAGTCCAGGCAGGACTCGACATGCCACTGATCCAGTTTGTGACCAGATGATTCACATCTAGACCAGACTAGAACCCATAATACCAATCTCTATGTTCTGCTGGTTCCAGTTCAAGTATTTCCCTCTTCACATACAAGTGGACATTGTGGTTTAACATTAATGTCTCAGATGCCAGGCTGCTAATGACAAGTCAACATTTTTAGTGTGAAAATATGAACTTGTTCATTACACAGCTGCAAGGCAACTGTGGGAAATAAGGATTTTTATTATTTTTTTTACAGTAATGTGTAAAAACTACAACAAACTTAATCTTAACCTTATGGGGTGGGAGAGAGACATTTTGTAATTAGTCAAAATCACCTGGACCAAAAAATAAACATTCAGTGATTTACTGCTCAGGCTCAAATCAAAGCTACTCTGCAATAATCTGAAACAGCTGCTAGAACATTCAGAACAGAAACTTCAACCTGGTTATTCTCCCACCACACAAAACTTTAAGGATGCAATCAACTCACCTAGAGAGCAGCAGAACTACAGGTCCAGGAAAGCCCAGTGTCCTGCAGCTTCTTCTCACTCGTTTTATATATAGTCTTTGTGCCCCACCCAATTGTCTGCTTACTCACCCACACTCATCCCCTTGTGGGGGGGGGGGGACACATTACACACCTGGTGTTGGCAATTCTGGTCTTTTGGACCACAAATACCCTGAGTCACAGGTGATGTTGCATCTCCCTACCCAACTGGTCTGACAAACAGCTGCACCAAACTGATCAAAGATCTTTGTGGCTCAACAGAACCTGATGTTGCATTCTGCCACACTGATTTAGCAGCTCCACTCTTAACAAGTTTCATCTGACCTAGTGTACAAAATTCAGGAGGAAAAATAAATAAAAAGACTGACCTCCCGAGTGTTCTCTCTCAGCTGCTGCTCAGCCTTCAGCACGCCACTGATTGCATTCTCCAGCTGCTCCTGGGCCTGCTGGACCTGCTTCAGCCCACTTGCTGCTGACACCTCTGATGCCATTCTGGACAGGAAGCAAAGTGCCAGAGGGGTTAAGACAAGAAATTCATGTAACAGTTTAACTTTACAAACATTTTGTCTGTAACAAATAACTGAAAGTGGAAATGAGAATACAGTGCATGCCCATGTGAACAGACATGTGAATCTGAGGCATTGACAACATTCACATCTGGCATTTAAGTTTCTGGTTCTCTAGAACTGGAAGTCACCTTTTAACTTCTACTTCCCCCATTTCTATCTGGATGTTTTTTTTCCCTGCGATAACCTCCACTGTTAGAACTGGACCAGCTGCCAACAATGGGAATAGAGCCCAGCTTATGACTAAGCTGTTTGTGCACATTGCTGCATTGTGCAGCATGACTGATCAGACACAATGGCTCACCACCATGTGTGGCATTAAACCACATTGTCAGCAGGTTCCAAGAACACTTCAGGTTTGCATCATCTTTATTTAAACCCAGTCTGTTGATGTTCTAAATAGGACTTGGAGGGCATCCCTGGATTCCTTGCCTGGTTCAACAGACCTTGCTGAGCAATGAAAAGTTCAAAACCTAGTTCAAGAACGCAGTCAACCTTTCTGAACGGCCTCAGGGTGCGGCTGCATGTCCATATCAGCTGTAAACAGTCGATCAGCTGACAGCACTGACAACAAAACAGCATGACCCCTGACAACAGAAACAATGAATTTTCATATGCTCAGTGGAAAACTTGATTTCGCTTTAATCAGTAAAAAAGGATCGAACCTGTTCAGCATCTGATCTTGATGCTGCAGACATTAAACCAGAACCTGATCCAGATCGTCAAGAGACCAGAAACTAAGTTATTGCAGCTTTCACATCATTCACTTAAATCCTGCAAGTTTGATGTGGATGGAGCTGGAAAACCTGTGGCCTGACAAGAGCTCACAGCAAATATTTTTTCACTGTCGCAGAACACCACGGTCCATCGTCAGATGACAAATTTAAACAATTTTCTGCCTGAACATTAAATAGATTACATTTATACACCTAAACCCTGTGCAGAAGCTGAATTTAGTCTTTTTTTTTTTAAAGTCCAAATGATTCATAGTCCGTTAAAGTGAAGGTGTAAATTTGTGAATTATTCCGTTCTAATCAGAAAATAGTCATCCTCCATCGTTTACGTGCATGAAGTTGTATTGCAATCGCTTTAACACATGTTCTCGCGATATCTTGCTTCATCGCACAAAGCAATGTCGCGATACTCGGATCCGTGGCTCCGCCATGACCGACTACAGAGCTGCACGTACGCGTTGCAAACAAACGCATGCGCAGACAAGAGGGAGGGCGAAGCACTAAAGAGGGTCACATTTAATCATCGGGTCACCGCGAGCACAGCTCGTAAAGCCATAACATTTACAATCACATGTCAACAAGACACAACGTTACAGACCGATTTGTCGGAACTGGACCTCAGCTGCAGAACCAAGAGTTCCCACCTCCAGCCGGTGTTCTGTCCGTTCAACATACCTGTCAGTAGCAAATGCAGTGTTTGTGCAACGTGTACGATGACCTGACAATGTATGTTGAATAGACAGAACACCGGCAGACATTGTCACATGCTACTTTTAGTTTTATTTAAAAAAATATGTATATGTTAAACGTTTCATGGATTGACAATACAGTACTTTACACTGAATTTTGTCTTACATGGACCGAAGAGGTAAAGTTTAAACGTGTTTCTAGGGCCTTGGAATTTTTAACCAAACAGTTCAGAGGGGGGAGGGAAAAAAATGTTAAAAAAAAAAAAAAGACCGGGGAAAATTAACAATGTTTGGAATTGACCCAAAACACCTTTTACATTACTGTTGAGCACAAAAGGCTACGAATAAATGACGAAAAAGTGGAGACGAATAAACGATTTCAGCCGAGGAGTACACAATGAACTCCACCACCTTGATGACAAGCTAACATGCTAACACAACCAAAACGCAGTTCGGCTCAACTTACTGGGTAGTTTTGCTGCCGTTATGCCAATTCCTGGAAGTCATGAAGAACTGGAGCCGATTCGGCGCGACAGTAGAGACCAGCAAGTGTCCGATGGTTGCCTCCGATAACACAGGCCCTTAATCCACCGTCACCGCTCCGAAGGACCAAATGACCCAAAATTTATACTGGCGAAGTCTCGCGATAACTGAGAGGAAGTCTCGTTAAGATTTAAACGATGGCACTCTCTGCTGGCAGGTTTATGTAACAGAGCGACTATATTGTCTATTTTCATCAAGTTTCTAACAAATAAATTTATTTATCAAAAATAATTTCATGTATACACACATATGTGACAGCAAATACTTTAATTTAGGTGTAGGATTGAACTCTACCATCAGATATTTTATCTTAAATGCTTTATGATTGTCTATTTTTGTCTGGACCTCATCTGTGCGCTTTGCATAAATTATTTACTCATTGAATTATTATTTACTCATGAATTAATTACTCATTGAGAAGCTTTTCTACAACAAAACATAAATATACATTATTTATCATGAAATTATTTTATTTGTGCACTTAGAGTAATTAAAATATTACATGTGAATCACATCATATCTGGATCTCACAGATTTAATCCTGGAGTTGCAGCTAATAATGGATCCATCCTGAGTGTGCCCATACTGTCTATTATATTCTAATTGGTCAGGCTCATATACTGCACCAGCAGCATCTCTGATGACTGGCACTTCGTACAGACTGGTGGGATTTGTTTTCATCATTCAACTGGCTTTTTGGCATCTGCCATGTTCTCTGTAGGCACTTCGTTGTGGCTGACTTCTTGCAGCCTTATGACTGCCATTTATCTGTGGGGTTCCAAGGTGTTTGTAGCTGCCCTGGACATCTGCATGTTGCCTTCAGGTAGTTCAACCCATTCGGTTGTGATCACCTTGCCTCTTTTGGATACCATTCGACTGCATTGATCCAGTCCAAATGATGTTCCAATGTCCTTGCTGAATCTCCTGGTGAGGTGGACGAGTGAAATGATGTCTTGCTTATTTCTGGCCAGCAGCTCCCATGTACAAGAGGTGACTGAAGACTCTTCCATGTTGAGCTGGCATCCATAATGTGTTCTCATTCAGTTCGTTCTTTCTGGGTAAAATGACTCCGATGTGACACTGGCTTATGTGTCTGTGGTTATCGGTGTCTAGTTTGGTCTGGAGTTTCAGTTTCGTCAGGGCTTTTCTCTTTGGCTATCCATCCATACTCTGATGGTGGGAATGATGTTACATCCCCTGATCTGCCACCTGACTCCACCTTGCCATAGCATATTGTCAGCTGCTTATATTGGAGAGTGTACTTTCATTAATACTCAATAAAAGTGTTGTTTTTAAATGTTGGTTGAGAAAAGAGGTGGCTCAGTTGGTAGAGTTGTTGCCTCTAAAGGTCACCTGTTAATACGGAGACATAATAATTTCACTTTTGTCACTTATGTCTGGTTATGTGAGAATGTCAAATTATTTTACCAGAAGTTTCCGTTGTTAAAACAAAACTTCCACAGACCATTTAACCTTTGTTAAATGTTTCACCATATAGAACCATTAAAACGTGATCTTACATGTAAAGATCTACCACGAGGGACAGAAACGTCTTTTGAAACACTTTTAGAGAATTAGCTCAGATCCCATGAACACAGCAGACTGTTCAAACAGTTCTCTCTTGCGTGCCTGATTTTGTTGGACTTATTTTGCCAGGTGAAACATTTCAGTGTTTCAGTTCTCATTTACAAGCAGGACCTGGCGTGTTCCAGGAAAAATGCTGGTTAAAAATCTTCTCCTGCTGTTGAGTGTGGTTCTTTTGGCTAAACAACGTTAGTGAGAGATTTTCTCCAACACAAATGATATGAAAGTTGAGTCAAACGCTCTAAAAGTAATACAGTATTTGTAAGTAAATCTATAATTCACTTTGGGAGTCGACCAATTCAAGATGGTCACCACAGCTAATTTAACTTGGCCCACCCAAAAATTACAAGTGCTGAGTCCGTCCACTCTGTAATAAATAAATAAATAAATAAATAAATAAATAAATAAATAAATAAATAAATAAATAAATAAATAAATATGGAGAGGTTGGGCAGCCCTGTCAGATCCCCGCTGTAATTCAAATCTTGGTGAAGTCCCATTTTATGTTTGTATTTTATTTATTCTTTACTTTTTCTTTTTTTTTTTTTAAATACAAAACAAGTACAACAAAATTCTGCAATGGCAAACATGGCTCCAGACTTAAGGCAGACATAACAAAATAGAAATACAGGCAAATAATAATATGACATTATTGTTTCATTCTGTTCTAGTCTTTAGGTCTTTTGCATTGGTACAATACTTTAAAGTAGACAAATAAGAAGAGATATAAGAAGAAAAACTATAAATCTAGGTTTTAGCATGGAAAATTTACAGCTGTGAATGTGAAATTTGGCTAATATTAGTATTACATTTGCAATAAAAACTTTCTTACTTGAACGATTCAAACAGAAGAAACTACACAGTATAATTTTAGGATCAAATGGTAGGTCAATTTCTAACTTTCTATTTACAAGCAAGAAAATGTCTTTCCAGAACAAGTGAGTGTAAGGACAGTCCCAGAAGAGATGGTGATGGTCTCCTCAGAGCTGTGGCAGAGTGAACACATTGGGTCTATATTTGGACGGTACTTAGAGATTATACAGTTGACAGGATAACATTTATGCAGAATCTTTAGGGACACTTCCCAAATCTTATTAGTTATGAAGTACTTTGTATTTTCTAGGCAACATCCAAACATTTTTCCAACAGATATCATTAAATGAATGATCCCAGAAGAATTTATTTATTTATTTAGCTTAAAAATGAGTCAGAGTTGCCAATTAATAATTCTTCAGTTAAATAGTCAGTATTGTTTGGTACAGGATTTGACATCAGTATTTTCACACCAGATGGAATGGCATCAAACACAATTGCAAATTCTCTCAGTAGTACTGGAAAATTATATGTACAGTACTGTAGTTAAAAATTCACTATAAGAGTAAGTGTTGCCCTCTTTGTTGAATAACTGATGTACATGAACGATGCGTCTGTCAAACCATTTTTTAAGAAAAATAGATTTGTGTTTAAAACAGATGTCGTTGTTATTCCAGATATATAATTTGAGTGGGGAGAAATTGTGTTTGTCAAAGTCCAGCATAAAGTCCATTTGCCTTATAATCTGTCTGTTTTGCTACTTTGACATCTTTGTTTTAACTTGTTTAAAAAAAATGACTGTCTATTGTTGTTGCTGTTGTCATCATTCTTTGTTGAAACCAGGTCTCTCTTGTGAATGAGTCCTCGAGGCTCAATGGGATTAACCTGCATAAATAAAGGTTGAATGAATAAAAGCAGCTGTTTTTGGAAGTTGGAGAGTTTGACCGGGACTTTCTCATGTTGTAGTTACACCATAAAGTAAAAAGATCATGCTTCAAATACGTGTGTTGAAAGTTCATTTTATTATGCTCGTTTATGTATTTATGGCCACGTAGGCTCTGACGACACTGTGTGGGCGGAGCCAGTTGGCTTTTTTTTTTTTTTTTTCCTCAAACTTTATTGACAACAAAGGACAACAAAGGAACACTGTACTAAATCATTAGCTATTTGCCATTTAGGAAGGAAAAAACCAGTCCGAGCGGTTCGGTTCGAGTCTAGTTCAAAGTGTGTTACTCGGTACGTTGCCGAGGGGAGAACCATGTCTTCTGGATCTAGAACCACGAACCCGGATGCGTGGGGAGGGTTCGACGATAACCTCATCCAGGTAAGCTAGCAACATGCTAACCAGCTAGATTAAAATAATAATAAAAAAAAAAAAAAACAGATAACTAAGCAGAGAAGAGAACCTTAACCAGGTGAGCAAACTATGATGATCAAACCCGGAGTTTCACCTAAACAACCTGACAGTAACCAACTGGACATAAAACCTCATCCTGGTGAAGTAGTGTGCTAACCGGACATTAACGAAATAGGCAACTAACCAGGCTCAAATTCTTAATCCAGGTGTTAACTAACATGTTAAGTTAATAACTTTTAACGTTAATAACTTTTAATTTACTACATAAATAACCATGTTACTCAGACGGAGCTGTTAAGTTGGGTCCAGAAGCTGGAGCAGACGGACCCAGGTGATGGATTAACCCTTCTATGATGTTCATTAACTTTGTTGACTAGTTCTCTGTAACGAATTGCCAACAGTTTGTAACCCAACATGTTCCGTGTCAGACTTACATGTGTCAAACTCAAGGCCCAGGGGCCAAATGTGGCCCCTTGACATCTTATCTGGCCCTCAAGATGATATGTGAAACGTAAAATACTATCTCTTGATTTTTTTTTTTTTTTTCAGTAATCTTTGATTATGATGTTGAAAATACAACAGAGAACGTCAAATGAGACCAATCAAACTCTTGTTCAGGAACCTGTGACCAAGAAAAGATGCTGGATATCTGATTTGAGTTAATGTAGTTTCTGAAATTGGCCCTTAGTTTGAGAAAGCTTTTAATTTTGGCCCTCTTTGTGAGTTTGCTCATACAGACTCATGTTTGTGCTGCTGTTGAAAGTAATGTTTTTATGTTATTAGGGCCTAGAGTATTTTTAGTTGATGTTTTTCTTAGTTCATAATATCTTAGATCTTATTACTGTTTTTCTTTTACATTTTATTGTTGAATGTAACTGGGACCCTGTGTACATAATCTCGTTTCATCACATGTACCACTTAGGGTGCGAATGACAATAAAGAATCTCTGACTCTGATATATCGATATTGAATTATTGTCAAGCCCTAAGCTCCACATAAATAATTACTGTATAGCAAAAATGTAAAATTAGCAAAACGTTAACTAAAAGGATCATATGAAGATGAAATAGAGCTGATGTGCTAAATATGATTTTAGAGAGAACACTGCTTTTGAAGAAATGTAAGAAATAATGCATTACTATGGCAAAAATTGTTGCAAATAAAGTCTAATAAGTCAAAAACTGTAAAAGGTGACAAACATATGTATAACACAACATTCCTAATCAAACCCAATAATTTGAGGTATGAATGGTTAAAATAGCACAAAGTATGTGGAGGTTTTTTGACCACAAAAAACATATGAAAGAAATGTTAAACAGAAAAATGTGTGAACGCTGACTTCCACTCAATAATAATTAATATTTAGTTAAATTAGTTGCCATTTGTCTCTTGTTTTGTAGACAGTTTAAAGATGTATTCATCCAACTGAAAACATTTAATTAAACCATAAAAGTACCAAACCATCTATGTTGTTTACAATAAAATTAGTCACCTATCATAAGTCTAAGTATGCACATAAGAACCATAACTACTAGCGTGCACCCTATTTAGACTGACCTGTGGTGACCCGATGGGAACCTGCGGACCTCCCTGCGAAGGCTGAGGAGGAGGAGGCAGAGGAGTTGAGGGCGCCGCCCCTCCTCCGGGCGTCGTCGTATTCCCAGCCGTGTCCTGCGGACCGGGCGTCTGATTGTTAGCCAGCCTGCCGAACTCCACCTCCTTCTTGTCCTCAAAGTCCTCATTGAAGAGGTCGTGCATGTCGTCCTCCGGCACCGTGTTGGCCAGCTCGTCGATCAGCTCCTGCCACTCCTGGTCGTTGAGGTTGATGTCTGAGAACAGTTTGTTCTGATTAGACAGAGACTGGGGATCGGTGGACTCTATGCCTCCCCCATCATCCAGCGGCTCCTGTTTCAGGTCCTTGAGGAGGCCAAAGCTGTCCTCCAGGTCCAGTGAAGGGTTCAGCTTCATGTCCGGCAGATGGATGCCGTCGCTCTTTCCCAGCTCGTCTGACGCTCGACCCGTGAGGGTGCCGTTGCTGCTTATAGTGTTGTTGGCTGTGGAGGGGTTGGGCCCGTCTAGTAAGGGCTTAATGTCCATTTGGTGATGCAGTGGAGAGATGGGTGGCATATTGTTGCTATTGTTGTTCTTCGGGAGACCTGTCAGCGAGTCCAAAACCGAACTCTCCTTCAGAACCCGCTTGGCGGTTGGTGAGTAGCTGCGTCTATCGCAGATGCCATTCTGGTCTCCGTTCAAGGGCGACCGGGCGCTGTCCAGCTTCCTCTTCACCGTCTCCTGGAGCTGCAAGAACAAGACAAACACATTTAGGTCAAACGGAGACAAAACGAGTTGGAAACTGGAGATAACTTTTCCCAAACTTCAGGAAACAAATGATGAAATCAAAACTCAAAACAATTAAGGCCTAGAACTGCTGCAAGAAATTATTTCTAACGACTAAGTTGTGTTGGAGTTGGAGCCGTTTTTGTTAAACCTTGACAACATTTAACATCATGAACTATCCCACCTGATCTGTTAGTACTTGGAGTGTGTGTTGAGGATAACTCTCAGCTACTACCACTCAGTATCTGTACAATTCTACACGTTATTGCCATTTCCTTGTTTGCTAAGCTTGCTTTTCTGTGGCGGACATCTAGAAGGAGAGGAGTGTGCTGTACAGATGAATCATTTGCGCTTTCACTCGAGTGAAACTGAAACTTTTCTATGAGCAGCCCTCGTCAGGAGCATCTGCGTTAAACGTCCCATCTTCAGCCAATATGCAAACGACCTCCCTCGTCAACATCCCAGGCGTTTTGCAGACAGCCAGCTCACCGTCCCGTCTGTCTGCCCCGGCTGGAGCGCAGACGAGATAACAACGGGGTGCTGACAAACACTGGATGGTGGTTAAAGTAATCACTGTCATAGACCTGGAGGAGGAGGCGCAAATGGTAAACAAAATCGGAGACATGAAAAGAAAAACTGGAGACAAAGTAAAGGGTCAGCGCCAACTCCAGAAAGTTGAGCTAAACTTCACGGACTGGTCTTTTCATCAACACCGAGCATCAGCTAAAAGTCTGATCCTGAAAGATCTAAACAGAGCGCCGAACATTTTCTGATCTGAAAACGTGATCATTCATGAGGAGGTCGTTTTACAGTTCGACTGCTCATGGCTCGGGCAGGTACGGTATTTTTGTCACTTTGGGGCTAAAATATGACGAGAAAACACATGAAATGATGTTTTCAACTGAAAAAAGATGGCTCATCTCTATACGTACCTTAGCTACAATAAAACTGTCTTTTTAGGTGTGGACAGATAAGATGACAAAGAAAATATCTACACAAAAAGTTTGTGATAATTCAGATTTTAATAAAATATAATTACAGACATAAAAGTTCATATAGCAACATTTTATGCTCCCATAAGAATTAAAGCTCAACAAATATTTAGAAAATGGTACAATCAATGGAAGATATAACGCTAATAAGTACTTTTCATTTAAAAATAAAAAGTAAATGTAATAACCCTAAAAACAACTTATGCATTTAAAAATATATAAAGGAGAATTCTTATTTAAGTTATTAATTGTGAGTAGGTGCACCGATTGCAGTTTTCTGGCCTATCACTAATCTTTAAAAAGCCTGACCTGCCGATTCTGATGTTTCTTAAGTGATACTGCCAGGTGTTATTTCACACTCTTCTTTTATTGAGAAACACACCCTTGAACAATATCCAAGAAACAATACAAATTTGTTTTAACTGGCCATGAGGTAGTGCTCTGAAATATAAATGAAGTTTAGACAATTGATGTTAAAACTACAAAACAAATCAGTAAAATCAGTTTCTCGTGCACGTATCAGCTGATATCTAATCTCCCAAAATTAAAGAAATCAAGGCTGATTTATTGGTGCACCTCTAACTGAGAACTACAGAAATCTAGTTGTTGCAGCACTTTCGGTTTTCTAATGTTTATACAGACATAAACAATTGCACAATTAAAAATAAAAAGTGGTCAATACCCAGTTGTTCAGTCTCTAATAGAGGCCTGTCACGATAACAAATTTGTTTGGGCAATTAATTGTCTCAGAACTTATTGCGATAAACGATAATATTGTTTGAAATTTGACAATAATTACCGTATTTGCCGCCTGAAAGGTCGCTCCTTTCTATAGGTCGCATTGTCCAATTTTGTCCAATAATTTGGAAAAA
>JARVGV010000001.1:54217101-54236613 GCA_031762435.1 Hypsolebias longignatus
CAGTCAGAGGAAAACAGCCAACGGCGACATCAGGACATGATGGAGCAACTGAAGTCGGCCCAGGACGATTTCAAAACGCTGATGACCCAGATGCTACAGAAAATGTAGTTGTACTGTGAACTTTCAAATGAGTTTGCACAACTTTTATATATATTTTTTATTTTATTTTTAAAGAGAAGTCACTGTGAATTTTTTTTTTTACATTTTGCTTTAAGTCTGGTTTATTTAGCATTTTTTTTGCAGTTAAAACCATGGGTATTCAGTGTTACTTTTTTTTTTTTAAAACATTTCTGTATTTATATATTTTAGTGATGATATTTCTTTGTGTTCAAACAATTGCTTTTTTTTTTTTTTTTTACCTCAGTCAGAAAGCGAGCATGAAGATTTATTTCTGTGGCAGCATCCGTGGTGGGAGGGACGACGTGCACCTGTACCAGAAGATCGTGCGCAAGCTGCAGAGCTACGGAACCGTGCTGACCGAGCATGTGGCCAACACGGACTTAAACGACGCAGGTGTCACGCGTACAAGCACACTGTAGCGTTTTAGCTTTAAATAGAGAAACATTGGAACGCTTATACAGTACATGTAGCTGTAAGAGTTCCGTCAGCCATCTTGTGAGGAGCTACATGTTCTCAGCTGGAAGCCACACGTTGTAAACACCATGTATATTGTGTCATCCATCAGTCGATAAGTGCTCAGATCATTCTGATTTGACCTAAAAAGCACGTGTCATGCATAAAAGACAAGAGTAGTCTGAACTGACCCAAATGCTGCAATTCAAACCAGAACTGAACCAACATCAGTTCATCTAACCAGAGAAGTCCATTTCGTTTAAACTCATAATCTGGAGAGAGGATTTAAATTAAGGCTGGGTGATGTAGAAAAACTGTTACATCTCAGTTTTACAACTTTGACACTGTTTTTTGCAAGTTTATGTTTTGTTGTTTTGCAATAAACCGTGCTTCACTGTCCTGGTGCATGCTCAGGATGCTCTGTACGCACATGCTTCCAAACTGTTTTCTAATCTGAAAAGATAGTCATGAAAGATTGAAAATAAATAAAGAAACACTGTGTGCATCTGTATAAATCGGTTGGTAGAGCTGTTGCCTCTCAACAAGAAGGTTGCCGGATTGAATCCTGCTTAGGGGCCTTTCTGGGTGGAGTTTTCATGTTCACTGGCGCCCATATCCATCCATCACTATGCGAGAGGTGGGGGACACCCTGGACAGGTCTCCACCTGAAGACAAAGGAGACAAACAGCCATTCACTCTCACTCACACCTAGAGAAAATTTAAAGTTACCAATCAGTCTAACATGTATGTTTTTGAGTACCTGGAGAAACATGCATGAATAGAACATGCAAACTCCACCCAGAAAGGCCCCCCCAGCCGGTGACCTTCTCACTGAGGGGTGGCAGCTCTGCCCACTGCTCCACTGTACTGTCTCAATGTACAGCGCTCATAACCTAAACATAACAACCAAAAAGATTTTGGGGGGATAAAGCACATGAGCTATGAAAACTCCCAGCTGACAGCTGATTGATTCATGTATCTGTGATGTCACTGATGCACTGTGTTCTGATTGGTCAGGAGAGTACTCTACAGCAAAGGGGGATCAAGCCATCCATGACCGAGATGTAGACTGGCTGCGACAGTCTGATGGTGAGAGCAAATCATTGTATTGATTGTTGATGGATAACGGACGACGTGGGCATTTCAGCCCTGAACGCTGTCTCGGGGTGGTGTGTGACTTCGACCTCTGTGTGTCTCAGTGATTGTTGCTGAAGTGACGCAGCCATCTCTGGGTGTCGGCTACGAGCTGGGCCGAGTCGTCGACATGAAAAAGAAAGTTTTGTGTCTGTTCAGACCGTTGTCAGGACGCGGTGAGGTCACTTCCTGCGTTTCAGCGTAGCACTCTTGATTGGCTGTCAATAACTTCCTGTGTGTTTGCAGTTCTGTCGGCCATGATACGAGGAGCTGCAGACAGCGAACGTTTTGTGGTGAGAGATTACAACGAGGAGGAGGTGGAGAACGTTCTGGATCAATTTTTCAGCAGCCTTAGTCAGACCTGAACAGGATGTGATGAATAAACCTGACCTGCAGTGACCAGTCAGATGGCAGGGCTGCTCAGCCCACCTGATGAGCCAACCATTGTTCCCATGACGGTCACCTGACGGGTTTTGAATGTGAAGGGGTGCAGTTCTTGTTCTTGCAAACAAACACAACTTGTTACCGTTTTGCAGAAAATATTTTGTAACTAAACCAAATAAAAATGTTCAGATTTTTGTGTGAAATGAGTTAATCTGAGTTTACTGGAGTGTGCTCTGGTAGTTGAAACTGATTTAATAATTTACCAGTTTATGCCCAATAGTTCTGCATTATAGACCACTTGAATGGTTTGTGATGTGATTGGAAGAGTGGCAAGTGCAGCGAATGAACCAATCTTAGTAGTTTAAATGGATGTATGTGTGTTTTATAAAATTCTGGGTTCTCATAGTTTACCCCAAAACACAGGGTCGGGAAAAGGTCGCACAATAAGTTCACACACTGTTATCTGCTAGTAATAATTGTGTCATTTATTATACCGCCACAGATAAACGGCAACAATTGCACAATCAACACACTTGAAAGCACAATCTCACAACAGTTAATGTACGGTATACACTTGACGCTCACCTTGACACCAGCTGGAGAGCTGCTCAGCTAAACGAGGTCCACATTAACATTCGTTAGACATCTCGATCGTAGATTCCAACAGACTCCAAACTTGCTGAGCGCTCTCCTGTACTTATACCCTCGTTCACAAAGTTCGTGTGCTACTCCATCCTCCTATGAGCAAAACATGTTTCTCATCAACTCGAGGAGTTGCCTGTAGGAAAGACGGGCCAAGTCTCTCCTCCAGGCACTCAGAGTGATGACACAGTCAGCTTGATCTGTCAATCAATATAAAATTAAAATCCTCCTTTCAGACACTCCCAAGTGCTCAAAACATACCTTTCTAACATGTTTATTAAAAACGATTGAAAACAGTTGCCTTTGTGCAGATAAATGATTAAAACATCATAGAGGGTCAGTCTAATCTAAAACTTGAAAGCATAGGAGCAAAAACTGCACGCACACACATCCTTAGTGCAGATAAATGATAACAGTTGCATAGAGGGTCAGTTTAACCTAATCTCTTACATTCACACAACAAAAGCAGTTTCATACACTTTAATTTCTGAAAATATAGTCAGAAAGCATAAAAACAACATCTCTCATTTCATTGTGTATATAAAGTTAAGAAACGGCAGGTACATTCTTGTGTATATTTTTCCAAGTACTGTAAATCAGTTTAAAATGTAAAGTTAAAAATATTAAATAGTATCAAACATTTAAGGTAGAAATATTCAATTCAGATTTATTTAAATAGGACATTTTTATTTATTTTATTTAAAACTTTTTCATTAAAAAAAAAAAAAAAAAAAACAATCCCATAAATGATAAGAATATAAAATGAGCCGAAAGAAGAAAAAAAACTTATAACAGCCCCCCACTTTTTTTTTCAAACAATTAGTTCAAACAATATTAAACTCCAAGTAATATTAAACTTCAACTCAAACCTAACCTTCAACTTAAACTTCAACCTCACACGTCTTAAATACTTTTCTTCTGCTTTTTGTGTTCTCAGTTTCAAAAAACATGAATACAAATAATTCTTTTTTTTTTTTACAAGCATTTCTCAACACTTTCGTCATCCATGATTGGTCAACAATATTTCTTTTTTGCATTTAAAACAGGAACTGTTACCAAAGTGCTTAACAAAGATCAAATAAAAAAACAAGCTATAATTACAGCATCATGAAAAAAAAAACATAAAAACCAAACATTATCAGAAACAATGAAAAACTTAATCAGACCACCCTGTGTTAAATGTCCAGGAATAAAACATAAAAGCATAAACACAATCAGAAACAATTTAAATAGTATAGGATAAATAAGGGTGTGATAAAACTAAACTATTAAACAAGATATCAAGATCATTGAACATCACACAAACTGTCAGTCCTGTCGTCTGGCCCATGGATGATGGATAATGAATTTATGAGTCACTCATCAACATATATCTTTCACTTATCGGAGGGTCCAGATAGGATATTTTGTTTTTCATTGCTTACTTTTCTTTTTTTTAGTTTTATATTTTTGTATATGATCAATACATTCATATAAAGATAGTCTGTTGCATGAACAGTGAAAAACAAAAAACCGTACTGTACTGTACATTTATTGAAGAATAAAATCTCGCGAGAACCTCAGTGAATTGATATTTAGTTCTGTTTTTTGCCGCTAAGTGTCGCTAACTAACCACCACGTTGTTTGAGCCGCCATTAAGATAGAAGAAGAAGCTGCTCTCTTCTGAAACAGGATCGACCCTTCGTACTGAAGCAGTCCAGTCACCGAACCGAACTGAAGCTGGTTCACCGTCCGAGCCAACATGAACGAGTCGGCAGGAGTTCGGTTCAGACGGCTGAACAGACCGCAGGTCATCACGGAAGACGTTCCGGAGCGGAGACACAAAGGATCCAGGTGAGCCCGGAACAGGTGCTACGCCTCAGGAGCTCACAAGCAGGAAACAAACACTTTGTGTACTGTACAGTGTATCCCATCTGCATTTTTCTTATTACACATGAGGATCAATATTGAAGTATTACAGGGAACAATATACGATAATGTAGTTTTTATAGTATTATGATTAAAATAATGTAGCACTGCAATATGTATGTTTTTAACCAATTTACATATAAAAAAATTGCATCTTTTAATAAGTTGTGTATGTTATTGTGCGAGTATTGGTGCAGCTGTGGTTCAGTGGTTACAGCTGTCGTCCTCAATGAGCGAGTTGAAGATTTGATTCCCGCAGAAAGAAGTCACATTTCAAAGTGTCTCTGGGCAAGACACTGAAAACCTAGAGGTGTAGTAGAGTGATGTGTTTGGATTGGTGAATGAGCCCACTGATTGTGTTGTAAAGCTCTTTGTGTTAGTACTTTTACTGTGTTGTATCCTGGTTGGCTCGAAAGGAATGCAAGTGCTGTTGTAAGTATTTTAATTGTGTGAGTATTGTTATTGTCAGTGTTATTGTGCAAGTGTATTTGTTGTGACAGGCATATTTCATGTCCTCAACCTTCTCTGGGACATACCAAAAACTCTCCCAGGTGTGTATGTTGAAGATCTCACAGATGAGGGGCTCCACCAGATGTTCACAGTTCATCCTCTTTATTCAGTTTGGGCAGGTCTGTCCAGCAGCCTTCCTCACCACAGGTACACCAACTCATAATCAAGTGCGGATGAGTTGACAGCGCTGGTACCAAATCTTGGTACCAAGTCTAGTTATGGACCACTCTATGCCCAGACGTTGTGTTTGTTATGGGCAGTTTATGTCCAGCACAGAGGTCTGGTAACAGAACATCGACATTTACAATATACAGTATATAATCTAAACAGAAGATCTAAATGGTGTTCTCCACCTCACAGTCTAGCTTCGTGTCTTATCCAGCAGTGGCGTCATGTTTAGTTCTCCATGGTTGGTTCATGTCATCAGAAATCAGAACGCCCTGCCAAAGGTTATGGACTCTCCACGCTGCCTGTCTATTTTTCCAGGCTGAGCCCAAATATCCAAGTCAAAATCACCAGAAACCTGCTGGCGAGCTCTCCCCAGTGCCTGGCTCTAGGGCAGTGCCCTGGTTTTCCTCATTTCAGTTCATGTATCCTGATGAATGTGTTGCTTGTTTATCAAGGTTTTTTGAATTGCCCTTAGTTTGACCCCTCCCCAAATCACCTTTGCAATGGAAGACTCTAACCCCTCGTCCTTTAAGGTGGAAATTCAGCATTTTTTATTAAATTAAGTGAGCGGACAAAATTAATCTAAAATGTTGTGGACAAGTGATTATGTCTTCTCAATCCAAATGTTAATGAAGTCTCTGTGGACGTTTCAGCACCTACAGTGGGAAGGTGTTTCAGGTGACTCTGCTGTCACTGGGGGGGTTTGTGCTTTTTCCTCTCCTTGTCATCGTCCTCATCCTTGAGTCACCCATCCAGCCAGAAGCTTTCAGGTGAGCCCAGCATAAAATAGTTTTTTTTTAGAGGGTTTCTGTCCTAAACATCTGCTGCGTTCTGCTGGCTGTTTTTGTGTCTGCAGACTGAAGGACCCCCCTTCAATGAAAGGCTGCTGGGAGCCAAACCTGAAGCTTCGAGAGGCCCAGAGACTCTTCGAAGACCAGCTTATTGGACCAGAGTCCATCACCAACATCGGAGGTCAGAGAACCTCACCATCTTTCCTCAGGGTCCCTGTAATCTCAATCCTGCAGTACCTGAGTCCAGTTCTAGGCTCAGATTGAACCAGAACAGTTCTGCACGTGCTCAGTGATGTTTGTTTTTCTGTTTGCAGACGTTCTTTTCACTGGAACAGCTGATGGCAAAATCTTAAAGCTAATTGGTCGAAAAATTGTCACATTGGCAAGACTCGGGAGCCCGCCGTGCGGTAAGAAAATCTGTCTGTGATGTTCGGCTGTCCCACCTGAACATCAAACACTCGAGTAGTTCATGGACGTGGTGGGCGGGGCCTTTCCTAGAGGTCAGAGAGCACGAAGCTGGGTCACACCTGGTCAGGTAAGTGTCCATCACAGATAAAAACAACTTTATTTAGGTAGCTTGTTTCAAAAACAAAGTTTGGACTTCATGTGTTAGAATTACTTTGATTAATGAAAACATTTTATATTCTGACTGGTCAGCTCTGGTGACCCGACTCTGACCACTAACCTGCATTCTATTTATTCATTTGACATTTATTTTACCAGCTGTAATGTTTAAGAACCAGTTATCTACAAATTAGCATCAACTCTTTGGACAGAGTGTATTTTCCACTGTAAATGTCGCGCCGCCCTATAAGTCGCATCAGACCAAATACTGTTCGTCTAACAAAGTGGAGAAGTCCATTAATACATCGCTTCGCTGTATACGTCGCATCTTATGATTCACCGCTGACAACCCAGAAATGTGGGCCGGTGTTCGGCCAAAAACTGATTGGCTGACAAATGGCAGCCGCGGAAGATTGCACGGAAGGACTTTAACAAGATTAACACTTAAAAACAATTATTTGTTTGCTTGACATGATATTAAAGTTGTGTCTCAGTTGAACTTTTACTTATTAAATTCACTTCAGTGGTCAAATTAGCTGCATTTCGCCAGGGTGGCACAGCAAAATGAAGCTGATTGACGGTTGCTCCAGGTGAGCTGGACAAATGTGACAGGGTATGGCAAGCCGATTGTGTCATTAATAGCCACTTTTACGTATTACACGACACAAAGGCATGCCATACAACTCCAGTTCCATCTAGTGGCTGAAAAATGGTAGTGTTCAAAATTTTCAGTCAAAATGAATGAAAATGGTCATATCTCAGCCAAAACTGATTTATAAATATAGGAGGGAAAAAAATCCATAAATACGTCACTTTGGCATATACCGTAAGTCGCAGGACATGTAAATTATGCTACCAAAAAAAAAACCACGACTTACACTGCAAAAAATACGGTAATCATTCTGACTCATTTATGATCGGCCATCAACATTTTAAGTTTTCCAAGAGAAACCGTATTGAACCAGAAAGAAAGGCTTTAGTATTAATATATATATATATATTATTTTTATTTATAATATGATCTGGACATGGACACCAGTGACTCCTGTGATCCTCAAAGGAAGACGTGGGTAAAGGTCATGGATGAATGGATATGATTTATTTTAGAAGCTATTGTATTATTTATATATATTATTTTATTTTTAGAATTCTAATATTCTAATAACAGTTCCAATATTCTACTAATTTTAATGTATTTTCCATTTAACCTTATTGAGATAGAAAGTAGTGTTTAGACGTGACGTCCAGCACAAATCATGCTATCACGTAAACAAAGAAACATGTAAAAAACAATTAACTGTATCTTCATCCTGTCTTAGAGGCCACCTGATGACCTGATGTTGAAAACAATTCTTAGAAATCAGGACTATCGCTATATGATTCCCTTTTGTACTTTTGGTCAACACATTTTTCATTAGCCAGATTATGATCATTGTTTCATCCCACAACAACTTGTAGACCAAATGGAGAAAAAAAACCTTTATGAAACAGCATTCTTGCTTAAAAAACAAGTTGTGGGCCGCAGGTTGTAGCAGCTGCTGCAGCTTCTTCATTTTTTGCTCAGGTAATTGATGCACAGCCATGGCTGATTGCTGTTTAAAAATATAATAATAAAATGGCCAATAATGGCTTGATTAATTGGTCTATCTGTATCCCATATGTGTAAAATGTTCTTTTTGGCTCATTGCAACATGTTCTAATTCAAAAACAGACTTCCTTAATTTTGAAAAACAAGAACAACTAAATTATACAAGGTTGAAAACAAAAGGCTGAATCACTAAAAGTTTTGTTTTATTTTATGTTTCTAGTCTTTTCACAAGTTTTATTATTTTGAGGACGGTTGAGGTTTTTCAGAGAATCTTGTCTTCAATTTCTGTTCATTTATTTATTTTTTTGCTTTGAGTGCGTTTGTCTCCTGTTTATGCTTTAAACTATCTGATGCACCACAACAATGGCACTGGGTTTATTTTCCACTTTAAAACAAAGTGAAGGTAACAAAAGTATTGAATAAATCTGTCAGTGTGCTGTTGAGTAATGTAAACCTTAAACCTTGCTTGTTTCCTGGAATCTGTTTTGTTGTTGCGTCACCCTGAACGTTTCACCTTCAGTTGAAATATTTGTCAACCCCGGAGTGAAGAAATATTCACCGCTGACACAGTGACAAGTTCAAGCTTGCTAAACAATTTTATTTTCTGTACAAAATGACAAAAGTAATCATGAACTCAATTATAATGCAAATAAAAACGCACTCCTAAAATCTAAATGATGCCAAATAAACAGTTCAATTCATTTTTATTTCTATAGCTCCAAGTCACAACAGAGGTCGCCTCAGGGCACTGAACAGAAACATTCACGTATATTTTAAAAATCCAATTAGTAAAGCGAAAATAAAAATTAGTAAAAGTTCTCTAAGGAAGCAGATGTGCTGAATCTTCACTTCATCCCAGTCTCTCATCCTGAGCAAGCACAAAGGAGACAGTGGAAACGAAAAACTCCTTTATTTATTTATTTATTTATTTATTTTTTCTTTTTTTTCCCCCCATTGTCCTGTTCGGCATTGTGGCACTCAGAATTATTGTCTGAGTGTCGAGGTGATGCCCAACAGATTTACTTTCACAAGCTGAGCATTATGGCTGGCTTTAATGCTCCACTTGATATATAAATAAAACTTTATTAGAAATTGCATTGGGTTTGCTTAAGATGTAATGGACACGGGGATGAAAAGACAAAGAAGAAAATAAAGGTAGAAAAGTGAGAGAAGGGTTAAAAGGGGAAGAAGGAGGTAGGAGTAGAGGAGAGAGAGAGATGTATAAAGAGAACACACATCAACATTATTGAAGTCTGCCTCTAAAAAAAAACAACAACAACAAAAAAACAAGAAACCACAACAACAAACAACATACAGTATTTTATATGGTACATGGTAATACAAGATGTATTTAGTGGCCACCACAATCCAACAGAGTGTGTATCTGAAAAACACCTGTGTGAGCAGCTTGTCACTATAAGATTTCTCCATAAGAACGTTCAATAGTGGATGTGCGGACCCACAGACCTGCCCCTACAGGACATGCTGGTAACACAGGGAGGACCGGAGCCACAGACAAAAAGCGGCCCCCAAGCCGCTTGTCTGAACCGTGCTTCAAGCACTCAGACTCAAATGCTTTGCAAGCTAAACCATAAGCTCTGCACAATTTCTGAGAATCACAGGCCAATTGCGGCTCCTGGAACTCGCTGGCATGAAGGAATCAACCTTGGAGAAGGCTACAAGCATGGACCGGCAGAATGACCACAAACCTGTCTGTTTGCAATTGAGTGTACCAGAAGAACTATGAACACAGACGTGAAATCAGTAGAGTCAGCCTGCCCCAAAACAGTTGTTTATCTGAATCTGGCTTCCCCACTTGGCCTTGGACAGGCCAACTTATCTCAAATTGCTCCTGGAGGATATGTAAATCACGAAGCTCTGACCCCACCCCCCGAGAACATCTGAGGACCCTTATCAGAGTTGAGCCAGTTGAATAGGCACAGTGCCATCTTTATCGGGACTATGGAACGTTCTGGCAGTTTTCACGGACAATCTCAGCATCTCCATCTATGTTGCTTTTGTGCTGAGGTAAAAAATTTTGCCACCTTACACTGTGCCCTGTGTGTCAAGGACACATTGCGGGAGATCTCTTTATTATACCTTTCTTTACTCATGTTTTCTTCCCTTTTCTTATCCAAACGATAAGGGCAGCACTTCACAGTGAAGCTGCAGCCTCCGTGCTCTACCTCCGTCTACCCTGTTTTCTTTGGACGGTTGCACTGAAATGTATTTCCATTGTGCTTAACAGTGCAATGATAATAACGTTGATTTTAAAACAGGCCATAGGTTTAGGAGAGATCATGTTTCAGTTGCCATGGTTACCTGAATGATTTTTGCCGTGGAGCAGGGAGGCCAAAGCTACATTTCATTTGACAAGAGAAAGAGAGGTTCTTTGGTTGATAAGTGTGACCTAATGTTTATTAATCAGGAGGAAAGGATTTGCACTAGTGGCTCAAAAGAAATGGACTTGAAAGGAAACAACAATGTAGGCCCTCTGGTTGACTGAGTGTTGTTTTAGTTGTTTGTAGTTCTCTCGTGAAACAATCTGATCTTACTAGATTCAAGTTGTTTTGGATCACAGCAGTCTATGTTGGTTGTTGCATTGCTTGTGGTTCAAAAAGCTATTACAACAGGTAAGATATTATTTGTTTTTAACCTTTCGATAGAACCCCAATTTAAAATATCTGATTTTTAATTTCAAGTCTATGCATATATCTGAGATTACAGCATTACATGACATTTTCTCAGGATCTCAATCTTATTTTTATTTTCACCCCGAGTTGTTTCCTGAACAAGTTTAAAATGTGCATAAAGCCCAGATATGAGGGCTTCATCATCCCTTTCACACCTGTCTCTGTGCAGCTTGCCTCAGGACCTGGTGAGTGAAGTTTCCCCTCCATTTTTTTCTTCTTCTCCCAAAAGCATTCAGTTTCTTCACAAAAGAATCCTAAAGTGAGGTGAACTTCAAGGATTCTTCTGCCTTTTCCCTCTACCTTCTCCGTATTCTTCGACTACTTTGAAACTGCTTCTAATAAATCTAGAGTGCTGCACAAAATGTCAATGAAAATCCTTTAATTTTTAGTAAAATAAACGTGTTCTTGTTTACAATTAAACCTAAAACTAACCAATCCTGAGTGATGGAGAAGTAGAAACATGAAAAATCTTAAAAATTGTATGCATTAACGCTTTTAGTGGTATTTTACATTAATAAGCAATGGATTTAAAACTGCTTTTCTGATAACAGGCTAAATATTTCCTGGAGCCTATGCAGTCTGGCTACTGTGGTTAAATCTTTACTGCAAAATAATAAAATGCAGATTTTTGAATGTGAAAGTCAGAGGACGATTCAGACGGCAGAACTCCCGTCTCGGCTCTCAGCTGGTCGACTCTATTTTGCAAACAAATTAATTACATCAGTGTGGGGTTGACTTGAAAAATGGGATTTGTGGCTTATTCACAGTGATGGATTAACCTCAAACAGTCTCTGGAAGTCTGCACTGATTTCTCTGGCAGAAACAAAGTAAGACATTAAGACTACAAATGAATAAAGCATGCCTAAATTAACTCAGCTTAGGTGAAAACATGCTAAAGTTTAGACATTTAGCAATAAGAGGATGTAAAATTTGAGATATCTAATAAATAATATGATGGCATTACCTAAAGATAAAAAGGCTGAATAGTAAAAGTAAAAAAAAGTGTTTGTTGGTTTATTTGATAAAAACCTGTTATCTTAACATTCAAGTGTATTTAAATGTTTTTTTTTCTTTGGACATTAGGTGAATCTGTGAATTGGAATTAAAACGATGAAGTCAAGTGAGTCATGGGAATACAAACTAGCACACCTGTGGATATAATCAGTGCAATGAAATGATTAACATTTCTGTAGTGATGATGTTATCACACCATAATAAGCTGTAAATTAAAGCTGAAAGAAATCTCTAACAGAGCTGATCTACGGTGGCCCCAAGGTGTAAATGAACAACATTTGAAAAAACGTAATTACATTAAGCCAAAGCGGAAGTGGCAAAGCGGAAGTGGCCCGAATCACATTAGAAAAAACAGAATCACATTAGAAAAACACGGAATCACATTAGAAAAAAACGGAATTACCTTAAGCCAAACAGGAAGTTTTTTATGCTGGTATTAGAGTAAAATAAATAAATAAATAAGATAAAATAAAAAATAAAAACCTGCCTGTTTGGCTTAATGTAATTCCGTTTTTTCAAATGTCATTCCATTTTTTCAAATGTCATTCCATTTTTTTTTTCAAACGTAATTCCGTTTTTTTCTAATCTGATTCAGGCCACTTCTGCTTTGGCCACCTCCTCTTTGGCTTAATGTAATTCTGTTTTTTCCAATGCGATTCTGCTTTTTTTCAAATGTAATTCTGTTTTTTCTAATGTGATTCAGGCCACTTCTGCTTTGGCTTAACGTAATTCAATTTTTTTCAATTATAATTCCATTTTTTCAAATGTAATTCTATTTTTTCAAGTGCAGTTCCATTTTTTTCTAATGTGATTTGTGCCACTTCTGCTTTGGCTTAATGTAATTCCATTTTTTTTCAATTGTAATTCCATTTTTTCAAATGTAATTCTATTTTTTCAATTGTAATTCCATTTTTTCAAATGTCATTCCATTTTTTTCAAATGTAATTCCATTTTTTTCTAATGTGATTCGTGCCACTTCTGCTTCGGCCACTTCCACTTTAGCTTAATGTACAGTAATTCCATTTATTCTAATGTTATTCCGTTTTCTCTAATGTATTTCAGTTTTTTTCTAATGTGATTCCAGCCACTTCCACTTTGGCCACTTCGGCTATGGCTTAATGTAATTCAGTTTTTTTTTTTTCTTTCTGTTTTTTCAATTGTAATTCCATTTTTTCAAATGTAATTCAGTTTTTTTTATGTATTTTTGTTTTCAAATGTTGTAATTTTGTTGTTTTTGTTGTGTTTTTTTTTTTTTTTTTTCAAATGTTGTTCATTGACACCTTAGGGCCACCGTACTGATCTCACTCACTACAGTGCGTCTCTGAAGTCCTTGTCTGGCAGCTTTTCCCAATCCTGCAGGTGACCCTCCTCAGCTCTGCATGTTTCATACACCACCCTGCTTTGATACACCTGATTCAAATGCACAAGCCAATATCATTCCTCTGCAAGCTTGATGACAAGCTGAGCTGAGCTGTGCACTTGAATGAGGTGTGTTGGAGCAGAGAATCAGCTAACTCTTGCACAGCAGGAGGTTCAGGACCAGGGCCAGGAAGCAAAACTCCAAGGAGCTTAGAAGGATTACATGTTTCTGCTAAATAAGAATGAAAACTGAAAACTATATGAGTCTGTGCATTTTAATTTTATTGACATGATTTTTTTTAATCTCTAATGTGCATTATAAGTTGACTTAAAATGGTAAAATACCAACACTTTGTCAGTCCTAATGTTGCTTCAGGGTGTATCAGATTGACTTTCAGAACATGTTTTTGAATCATGTAAAAACATTATAAAATTCCATATGTGCACATTTTAAAAGGAAGCAACAATGTTTTTCAAAGTTTTTGCAGTTGTAAATAATCCATGAAACATACGCGCGAATGGGAAATGGTAAAGCAGTTTGGTGCATGTTAGCTGTGCAAACAGCTACTTGACACCATTTCTGTCTCCTGCATTCTGCCCATCCTCACCCAGTCAGCAGGCTGCAGTATTCTTGCTCCTCCAAAACAGGAAGTCTATGGTCTGCCTGGGTCTGCTGAAAGTTGCATCTGTTTTCAACGATTCGCATGAGTGTCAAACTCAACTGCATAAAGTGGACAACATTTAAAACTCTTTCCAAGTCTATGAGCTAGTTTCAGTCGATGTATTAACTCATGTAAGATACTTGATCTTTTCTTGATTCTGGGTTCATAATCAGGGGTTAAATTGGTCTCATTTCATGTTTTTTGTTTCTCCTCCACATCAAAATCTGGAGTTAGATGTTAAGGAAGCTAATTCAATCTCGGTATTTAAGAAACTGGTAAAAATCCAATTGCTAAAAACATACTGTATATGAATGTATTTCATGAAAAATGTTGGATATTTGAAATGTTGCTTGAGTTATTTATTTGTTTCGACTATTTTCTGAATATGTTTGTTTGAATAGTTTATTAGACAAATAAGGAGCAGATTTAATAAGATTTTTTCTTCATATGCTGCCTTTCATTTTATATTTATAATCGTTTTGTAATTACATATATGTTAATTGATATGTATTTTATTTTGTTATGAAATGAATAAAGAAATTTTAAAAAATTCAAATATTACAGAAAACTCCAACTTTTTTCTGACATCATAGTTAGCCAACTGTCATGAGAAACCTGCATTAATTTTTTAAAAGTAAAATGAGAAGAATAAAAACATTTTTCATTTAAATTATTATCTTAGGGTGCCTTTAAGAATGTTAACAAGGGCCAGATTTGGCCCATGGGCCTTGAGTTTGACACATGCAGACAAAAAACATGTAGGTTGGACAGTAAATCTTTGTGAGCCACCTTTAAATTCCCTAAACTAAAAAAAAGAATCAATTGGGAAAGCTCAGTAGAGCATTTCATCATGTTTCTCTACTGGAGAGTTTGAGGTTTCCTTACTTATATAAAATCACAATTTGTTTCATATCAGTAAAATATAAATGTGGGAAAATAATCTCATATAGACCTTTTTTTTTTTTTAAAGCTGAACAAAATTATGTTCAATTTGATGACTGCATGATGTACATCTTATACATTTTCAACTCTTTGTGTGTTGTATGAATAAATAAAATAACAATGACTAATCTGCTCTGGTTAACTGGATCATATTCAAGGGCTTTGATTTAACTTAATGTTGAAATAATATATATTGTTAAAATAACTGACTCCATCTCATGAAGTCTGAAACATGATAGAAACACTGAAGTGTCTAAAAACATTCCATTCAGATCTTCTCAGATTAAGCAAACTGGTCATCCGTGTAAGGCAAACGCAGGTCCTTCATTATTTCAGGTCTCATGAAACAAAACGGCCCAGTGGAAGTCATTTCTGTTGCACAGACAATTGCTCTGAAGAGCTTTCTGCACCGGATGAATAGCTTTGTATCGGAACAGCAGCAGCAGGCAGTTAATCATGATTTCAGCTGCTAAGTCATCCAGTTATCTGCTGGTAGTCCACAACAACAGCTTTTGTTTCTATAAGTTTATAATTTGCAAACTGTTGTAGTGGCTGGTTTCATACATGAACATTTTAATTAATTATTCAGATTTATAAACTAGAAGAGAAACTTTTCATGAACGCAGCCATTATTAGGCTCTAAATGTTTTGCAGCTGATGACTAATAGATTTTTGACGTACTTGTGGCTGAGTGCATAAAAGCTCTGATATTACAGCTTTAAACCTCCTCTCACCTCATGTTTTGATGTCACCTATTACAATATTTTTGTGTCTCTAAGACGCATTCAGATTCTGGGATGCATTAAGCCTGTTTTTCCTCCACAGTGGCTCTGCAGCTTATCATTATTCCTCCACGAGCACTCTTTGGCCATTTACAGCTCCACTTCAGACAAGAGTGAAGACTATCGCTCAGCAGCAGATGCAGTTGATGTGTTGAATCCATGTTTGGAGGTAATTGTTGGAGCAGCTGGGCTTTTAGAAAAAGAACATTGTGAATAAAATTCCTCTAAAAATGTTTGGCTGCATCCAAAATTACGCTTTCTAACCTTCATTCATCCCTTCTTTTATTTTCTTGTGGTTTATAGATTAAAAATGACAATTCATCTCTTTGCCTTTGACAGCTGACTCAGCCATTTTGTATTGTCCATCATGACCCAATTGAAGTTCTCCAGTCAAGGGCTAAAAGGATTCATTTGACACCTAGAAAGAAGGAATATTAAGTTAAAGATGAACTAGGTATTACGCATCCTCCCTGGACTGTGAATGAAAATGAAACGAGTGTATGTGTGGGGCCGTGCAGAGCCGGGTCCTGCGATGCCTTCATCCTTTTGTTGTCACTTCAAAGAGTATTGCCCGGGGCAATGGTCTTTTTCTTTCTCTTTCTGAGATGAGAAAATTGTGCAACTGTTTTCCCCTTTTTTGTCCCCGAGGACCACGTTGTTCAGTTTCTGCTTCCAGTTTACGCCTTTCGAATAGGTGGGCTATCAGTGGAAAACAACCTCATTACCAAAAAAAAACATAATGGAATTACAGTATGTCAATTTGACACTGTAAAAAAACATTTTTGTTTCCAAATATTAAATAGTTTCACACAACATAACAGAACTCTAAACATACATGATACAGTGTTGTTGTCCATCCATCAATCCGTTATCTTTTACCTGCTTCTTCCTTTCTGGGTCACTGTGTGAGAGGCAGGGGACCCTGGACAGGTCTCCAGTCATCACAGGGCCACATAGAGACAAACAACCATTCACTCTCTCACCCATATGGACAATTACCAGTCAGCCTAACATGCACGCTTTTGGTCTGTGGGAGAAAACCGGAGTTCCTGGAGAAAACATGCAACACCCAGAATGGCTCTCCGGCCGGGATTCGATCTGGCACCCTTCTCGCTGAGAGGTGGCAACTCTGCCAACTGCACCAACGTGCCGCTCCAGGGTTGTTGTATTACCGGTGTATACTGTATATTTTAAAAAGTCAGAAAGGCATCTCAGCATAGCACCTGAGCAGTGTCTGTAAACAGTATTCTAGGCAGCACTGCTTGACTTTCAAAAAGATAATGTGCTTTTTCTTTAAATTATAGTTAACATTTTCCATGTGGGATGCAGCTGTTAATTTCAGAGAACCATCTATTGATGAGGAAGAATTTATTTTGCCACTGAGAGGGCTACCTCCAGGAAGAGGGTTTGGAATTTAGACAAAGATTTCTTAATATTATTAATATTCACCAACAAAACTCACCATCTTGTGGAAAAATTATTCCTGTGATTTGTCCTGCGACTTATAAGCCAAAGTGACGTATTTATGAATTTTTTTCTCCATATTTCTGAACCAATTTTTGGCTGAGATGTGACCGTTTTAATTCATTTTGACTGAAATATTGAACACTACCATTTTTAGTGCTAGATGGCAGTCGAGTAGTAATGCATCCTAATGTATCATGTAATAAGTAAAAGTGGCTATTAATGACACAATGGGCTTGCCATACTCTGCCACCATCATCTGCCTGGAGCAACCGTCAAATCAGCTTCATTTCACAGCGTCTTCCAAACAAAATGAAGCTGATTTGACCATTCAAGTGCATTTATTAAGTAAAAGTTCAACTGAGACACACCTTTACTATAATGTCGAGCAAACAAATAATTGTTTTAGGTGCTTATATTGCTAAATTTCAAAGAAATGCACAGCATTCCTCTTTCCTGATTTCCTCCCTCTGCGTGCTCCTGGAGCACCGAGGCAGAAAATATTTTTGAAATACAGCTGAGTTGATTGTTGAAGTGCAGTTATTAAGGAAATGTTAGACTGAGACACACCTTTGCTATAATGTTGAGCAAACAAATAATTGTTTTTAGTGTTAATCTTGTTAAATTCTGGTTAAAGTCTTCCTGAGCGTGCACCCGTGGCCACCATTTGGCAGCCAGTGGATTTTTGCCACAACACTGGCCCATGTTTCTGGGTGGTCAGCGGAGACGCATAATAGATGCGACTTGTACGGCAAAGCAACTTATTTATGTTATTTCCATTTTATTGGAAATATTTGGACTAATGCGACTTTTACGGCAGAAAGTATGATACTTGCTAAGCTAGAATAATTAGGGTTTTAACAATATAAACAAGAGCCACTTGTTATTTATTTGCAGGATACTGATCAGGGTCACTAATATTTTAAAGCAACAAAAAGGTCTGTGTTGGTCTGACATCACACACAGTCACACAACTCGTGTATAAATTTAACAGAGTCTGAAACAGCTGAGGGATCAGCCAGGTACCTTGCAGAAAACCATCAAAGGAGTTTCTTCTCTCCCACAGTAAAGGGGAAAATAAAGTATTTCTGACAAAGATTTGTTAGTAAAACTGACACGACAGTTCATCTGAATGTGTATAATTTTCACTGCTGTGTTCAGGATCTTAAAGCACCAACGGGGAGTAAAAGGTTCCCTCATCATCTCCCAGCAGCATTTTTGTTTTGCAGACATCACATTCCATAATGTTTGGTTTTGGCCAATGTTCTGCTTGGAAGCACTGCCACTCACAGAGACAAAATGACTGCAGCTGAAGCTATTTAGATTACCAGTGAGTCTCACTGATACAGAGCAGCAACCTTGTTTCTGTTAGAACATCTACTACTGAATTTATTTCTAACAGAATGGGAACTAATAAAAAGACTCAGCAATAGATCCAACGCTGTCAGGGAACTATGTGCTTACTTGGCTTAACTATCTGCAAGTGCTGGTCACAGTCATAAAGAAGTGGGTTTTTCAGGCTCAAACGCCCCCACGGGGCTAATGAAGCTAATCATTGAGCTGCACACATTTAGACAGAGACTCCCAACAACACACCACAGAGGACACCTTACTGCTGAGGAACCAGTCTGTCAGATCCAACCTGAAGATAAACTACAGACTGCAAAATAATTATTAAAATGATAAGCAAAACAACAAATCTATTCACAAACATATTGTTTTATGAACGTATGACAAGCTGTCAATGTGAGTTCAACAGCTAAGCAAATACTAAAAGACACAGGAATTGTTCAACTGAATGATTAATTACAAAAGCAAAACCTGTTGGTTTTACACCTGTAGGTCAAAACCTTAGAGAGAGGGTGAGGAGTTCAGTTATCAGAGAGAGACTCGGAGTAGAACCACTGCTCCTCCACATGGAGAGGAGCCAGCTGAGGCGGTTCGGGCATTTGGTAAGGATGCTTCCTGGGCGCCTGCTTAGGGAGGTGCTTGGGGCATGTCTGACTAGGAGGACACCCCGGGGAAGACCCAGGAAACGCTGCAGCGACTATGTCTCCCAGTTGGCCTGGGAACTTGAACGCATCGGAATCCTCCCTGAAGAGCTGGAAGAGATGGCTGTGGAAAGAGATGTAGAGAGACAGAGAGAGAGAGAGAGAGACAGAGACACAGCAAGAGAGACACAGAGAGACACAGAGAGACACAGAGAGACACAGAGAGACACAGAGAGACACAGAGAGAGACAGAGAGACACAGAGAGAGACAGACGGATGGATGGATGGATGGATGGATGGATGGATGGATGGATGGATGGATGGATGGATGGATGGATGGATG
>JARVGV010000001.1:54254164-54267024 GCA_031762435.1 Hypsolebias longignatus
ACAGGACAACAGCTAAAACGAGAAGTTTTTTGTTGTTTGTACAGTAAAATGCAGTTTTATGTTAGTTTTGGTCTTGGCTTTAAAGAGCCGCTGCAGAGGGACCACAGAGCCGCATGTGGCTCCAGAGCCGCAGGTTGCAGACCCTTGGTCCAGAACCACCGAGGTGCACACAGGCTCAGAGTTATGTCTGTCTTTGAACTGATCCGCCAAAACATTACAACACCTGGCACCATTTAGTTCCTCCGTTTGAACCTGTGGAGCAAAGTACAGAACTGGTATCACTTGTGGTGACCAGAACCAAGACCCATTGGGTCCTGTGTGTGTGACCCTTATGGGTCAGCTCAGTCCACTGTTTAATCATATTTAGAATCTAGAAAGTTTTGTGCACTTCAGATGTTGTAACACCAGATGTGTTAACAACAAAAAGACAGTGGACACGTGTCAACTTCACAGCTGGTGTCTGCACGATTTGAAACTTTAAGGACATGCTGTAAACTGTTAATGATGTGGAAACAGTAACAGACACATCTGAGGGCTGTGCTATGAAGCAGGATGTGCTGCTTCCCTGATATGTTGAGCTGAAAGTCAGAGTTTTCAGGGTTGGAGGATAAGTTTGAGCAGCTACATCACCATGGCAACAGTCTGGTTGACTGTCAGTAACAAGCTCAAAGCCATAAAAATAAATCAAACATTTGTACATGATCATATTTCTGTCTTGTGCTGGACAAACCCCAGCTGCAACCCCCTTTACCTAACACCCCTCCCCCTCCACCATCAGAGCCTCCAATCACCATCAGCAGGGAGGCTGTGAGGATGGAGCTCAGCTGTCTATGTCCAAGCAAGTCTGCAGGTCCAGATGGATTGAGCCCCAAACTTCTGAAAGGATGTTTGTAGCCAGGTCTCTCTTGTAAATGAGTCCTCGAGGCTCAATGAGATTAACCTGCCTAAATAAAGGTTGAATGAATGAATGAAATGTGCGGCTCAGTTGTGCTGTTTTTCGGCACATTTTTCGCCTGAGCCTGAGGGTGGTTCCTGCTCTGTGGAAAACAACATGCCTGGTCCTGGTGATGAAAAATAACCACCCAAACTCACACAGTGACTACAAACCTGTGGCTTTGACATCACCGGAAGTCACTGGAGAGGCTGGTCCTGAAGCACGTCAGATCAGTGGTGGAACCATACCTGGACCCCCTCCAGTTCGTATACCAGCCATGCATCGGAGTAGATGGTGCCAAATCTACCTGATGCACAGAGTCTACACACACCTGGACAGGGCAGGCAGCACTAGTCATGTTCTTTGACTTCTCCAGTGCTTTTAACACCATAAGACCTGCTCTACTCTGCAGTAAGCTCCTGGACATGCAGGTGAATGACTCTCTTGTCACCTGGATCAGAGAATACCTCACAGGTCGACCACAGCATGTGAGGATGCAGAACACCACCTTAGACACCATACTGAGCAGCACAGGGGCTCCTCAGGGGATGGTCCTCTCACCGTTTCTGTTCACCCTCAGCATCTCGGGCTTCAGGTACAACTCACAATCCTGACATCTGCAGAAGTTCTCAGATGACTCTGCAATTGTGGGTGACCTGGTGACCAGGAAGCTGAAGACAGAGGTCTGATGGACAGAACCACCTGCAACTCAACGTTGGAAAAACTAAAGAGCTGCAGGTGGACTACAGGAAGAAAACCAGCCCCCCCAGCCCTATCAACATCAAGGGTACTAAGGTGGACACTGTGGACTGCTACAAGTACCTGGGGGTCCTCCTAGACAATAAACTGGACTGGACAGCTAACACCAACGCCCTCTACAAGAAAGGGCAGAGTCGTCTTTTTCTTCTCAGTAGACTCAGGTCTTTTAACGCCTGCAGGACCATGCTGAAGATGTTTTACCACTCGGTGGTCTTCAGCGTCTTCTTCTACGCTGTGTGCTGGGGCAGCAGGGTGAAGAAAGCTGATGCCAACAGACTGGATGAACTCATCAGGAGAGCTGTCTCAGTTCTGGGAGTGGAGCTGCAGTTTCTGACAGATGAGTCTGAGCAGAGGATGCTGAGGAAACTACTCCAGATCCTGAACAACCTGTCACACCCTCTGTATGACACACTGGACTCTTATCACACCACCTTCAGTCATAGACTGAGCCCTCAGAGGTGCTCCACAGAACGCCACAGGAAGTCCTTCAAACTTTCCAACTCCCCCCCCTTTTCTGCACATAGGACAATAAAACTGATCCTGTAGTACAGTAATGTTTCTGTCTACACCTGTTTAGAACATAACTGTTGGTATTTTTATATTCTCTGTTATCTTTATATCTTGTGATTCTTGTGTATGTTCCTTTGTACTGAATCTCTGGCGCAATAATTTCCTACGGGGTCAATAAAGTTCTATCTTATCTTATCTTAACACAAAAAAATTGCTGTCATCTGATGTCAGTCAGTGACCTGCAGACGATGGAACTACATAGAGGACTTAGTTTGGGAATGTAAACAAGTCCACCTTAAATAATCTGCTAATTGATGCACCCCATCAAGTTGCGTAATCTCCTACCAGCACTGTTCTCTACCAGAAGAGACAGAAGATGGTGTGACAGAAACAGGAAGTGGGGCAGCCAGGAGATCTAGCAAATAAGCTAAAGGCCACACTGCTGGTTCCTTCAAATATGCCTGCAAATGTCCAATTTTTGAAAACTATGCTGGAACACCTGAAAATGGATGTGGCTTCAGAACAGGAGATGAGGAGGTGAGTGATATGTTGTGTCATAGCTCTGATGGAAACTTGGTTAAACTCATCTGTTCCTGATGCAGTCGTTAGCTTGGAAGCGCTAACAAAATTTTGGTTGGACAGGAGCTATCCTCTTATCCCGTAGTGGTGGTGTGTGTAAAAACCAGTTAACTACAAAGAAGACCACTAAAAGGAGTTAATTCATCATGTTTTATAATTGAATGTCACACATTTAATGCTTCACGCTCCACTTCAACCCTGCTGAATTCTGTTTCACGCCTCTTTTAGTTCTGTAATGCCTGCTTCATTTCTGAAACTCATGTGTGTGGGACATTGCTGGCTTCATCAGTGATTTATGAATGGTAAGAGGAAGCTTAAAGATGGAGTGGTTTAAGTGGGCATTTCAAATAATTGTTACTGAAAGAGCCTTGTGATGGGGTACAGTCAAGATGGCTGCTACGGACAATCTACAAACAAATGTGGAGGAGTATGCTGTGTCAGCAAATATTAATAAATGCATGGAGGACGTCTGCCTCTACAGGACCATCAAGATACAAACTTTTGAGAGACCCTCGTTGACCAAGGAAGTGTTTGAGAGAGAAGCAAATGGCACAGAATGTTGCATTCAAATCAGGTGACACCATGGCGCTCAAAACAGCAAGACCCATCCTGAATCACGCCACGAGAAGCCAAGGAAATCAAAGAACAACCAGAGGAGTTCCTCAGAGAAAGAGAGAAGTCCAGATTGCAAAACTGCCCAACAATGTAAAGGCACATTTAATAATAATAATCAATTGTCAAAAATGCTTTTTTTTTTAGCTGTAAATATTTAATTTTTTTAATTAGCTTGATTATGAGGTACTGGTTGGATCTTTTTTGGGGTTGTGGGAAAATGAGGTCTATCTCCAATTGTGACCGAGTAAAGGAAAAGGGAGATGCAACACCTTGGACAGGCCATCAGTCCATGACAGGGCTGACTGAGTTACCTCTGACTGCGTTTTGTTGAATTCTCACAAAGTACTGTACAGTATATATTTTTCTGATTAGTTAGTTCCCTCCTTCTCTAACTGGTCCTCTCTCTTCTCCCTCTGTTGTCTGTCTCCTCTGCAGGATCATCGAGGCAGTTTGCATTGGTTGGTTCACAGCCGAGTGTATCGTCCGTTTTCTAGTGTCCCGTGATAAATGTGAGTTTGTTCGTCGTCCTCTGAACATCATTGACCTGCTGGCCATCATGCCGTTCTACGTCTCTGTTACCATGACGATGCTGACGGGTGAGAATTCCCAGCTGCAGAGGGCTGGTGTCACGCTGCGTGTCTTACGCATGCTTCGAATCTTTTGGGTAATAAAGTTGGCGCGCCACTTCCTGGGCCTACAAACTCTTGGGTTAACTTTGCGCCGCTGTTACCGTGAGATGGTGATGCTGCTCATCTTCATCTGTGTTGCCATGGCAATTTTCAGTGCACTGGCCCAGCTGCTGGAGCATGGATTGGACCTGGAGACTGGAAACCAGGATTACGCCAGCATTCCTGCTGCATGCTGGTGGGTTATCATCTCTATGACAACAGTGGGATACGGGGACATGTACCCAGTAACGGTGGCAGGCCGAGTCCTGGGTGGCCTATGTGTGGTTAGTGGCATTGTGCTGCTGGCACTGCCCATCACTTTCATCTACCACAGCTTTGTCCAGTGTTACCATGAGCTGAAGGTCCGCTCAGTCCGCTGCAACCACAGTAACAGCTTGTCAGCTGAACTTGTCAACTGAACTGGACTCTGCTGCTCCCAAGGAGGAACATGTCACCAACCAACCAATCATCAGACATGGAGCAATGAACACGTTCACTGTTTAAACATCAAGACTTTTGGTTTCCATTCTGTTGCAGCCGAACTGTTGCTGGTTCAGAACTGACGTAGTTTCAGTGAGGGGGTTCCTGGACCCAACTCAGGAAGTCACATACCTGAGAATTTACTGAAAACTTGGTTAATAAACATTTGTACAAATGGTACCTGTGTATAAATAACTCCAAAATGGTGTTAAATAAAAAGCTACAAAATGCATATCTAGTAGAAAATTACATATTCATGTTTGCTGAAAAATTTCAGCAGCACATTAGTTTTGAAGGTAACATCCTTTGTGTTCTGAGGTCCTCCTTTAAGTCAGATCAAAATGATCCAAAGCACCACCTTCTAAAAAGATTTAGATTCCTGAAGTTACCTTCAGGACGGAGTTAAATGCCTTGAAGAATCTTCTTCACTAGAAATTAAAATATCTCATGACACTCATCCTCAAGTTGGATTCAAAGTGTCCAATTCAGGACAGATTAGTGTCTTGTGGTACCCCATTCTGGTCAGATGAAACTAACCTAATCCATTTTTTTTTTTCAGTTTGAAGTATCTAGAAGTTCCCACCTCAAGTCGGATTAAAGTGTCCTGTTTAACTTTGTTCAGGCCCAACTAAAGAGTCCTGATGTGAACCTTTAACTTAGATGAAAGTCTACTGCAGTTCCCCCTCAAGGCAGATGAAATTGACTTGTAACATGGTCTATTTATTTTATTTTACAGGTCAGTGTAAGTAGTGGCCCATTAACATCAGATTAGTCATACCAAAAGACCCATATGAAACTGTCCTGAGGCTTCTCATTCAGTTACTGGTAATGTGTCTTACAACATACTGGTAATGTGTCTTACAACACTGCCTTTTGAGAAATAATGTGTTTACCTACATCCCTCTTTTTGAAGCAACAGTTAAAACCACTGCACCACTGAGAACCAGTTTCTGTAATTATATTCATTTCTTATCCTTTGTGTGTTTTCAGACCTAGACATGTAGGGCTGTAGTTTTAGAAGTAAGAATAGATTAGATTTAGAAGTAAGATTTTGAATTGTATTCTGAATTTGACAGAGAGCCAATGGAGAGAATCTAAAATGAGAAATATGATCTCTCATATGAACTCTCATTACAACTCACAGCAGCATATTGGAATAACTGAACACTTCTAAAACATTGGACACCCAGGAAATAAACAATTTTAAAAGTCCACCCTAAACATGATAAATGCATGGACCAGTTTTTCTGCATTATTTTTGGACAAGATGTTTCTAATCTTAGTGATATTATGCAGGTGGAGGAAAGGTGCCCTGTTAACATTTTTTTAATGTGAGGTTTAAAAGACATATCCTTATCAAAAATAACAAACACCAAGGTTTGTATCATTAGAACTGGAGGCCAACTTAATGGCATCCAAGGGAAGTGTAAGGTGACAAAGTTTATTCCTAATATAATCAGGTCCAAAAACCACAACCTCTGTCTTGTTTGAGTTTAAAGACAGAAAAGTAAGGCTCATCCAGATTTTTATGTCTTCAAGACATGCTTGTATTCTAAGTAACTGATTGGATTCACTGGGTTTCATGGATAAATATAATGGAGTATCATCAGCATAGAAGAATGACAATGAAAATGTATCCCATGCTGTTTAATAACTTTACCTAATGGAAGCATATCCAGGCAGTCCCCGACTTACAGCGCCATTGACTTACGCCATTTCGGACTTACGGCACCACCCCCAGTGACGTCATCACACCTCACGTTGTCTTTTTTATGCAGCATTTTATGTTTTTTTTTTTTTTGAGGGTACAGTATTGTGTTAGCTAACTGCTTGGAAACACAGCAAAACGGCGTTCTAAGTACGCTGTTGTTGTGTTACATTAAAAAAACGTGTTTAAAACTACGTTTACGGCCGCCACGTGGGTAGCGCTCCGACTTAAGGCAAAATCGTGTTACGAACTGGCCGTAGGAACAGAACTCGTTCGTAACTCAGGGACTACCTGTATAAGGTAGAGTATTGGTCTAAGCACTGAACCCTGAGGAATTTTACACACTATTTGTGGTGTATGAAGAATATTCATTATTTATATTTACAAACTGGAATATATCAAATAAATATGATTTAAACCATTTTAGAGCCGTTTCAGCAATCACAATATCATATTGAAGCCTCTGTAGTAGAATATTGTGATCAACTGTATCAAATGCAGCACTGAGGTTTAACAGGACCAGTGTAGACACCTGTTCATTATCAGAAGCTATGAGAATATCATTAACTTTCACCAGTGCAGTTTCTGTGCTATGATGAGCTCTAAACCCTGACTGAAACTCCTCAAACAGATTATTTTTCTCCAGATGTTCACATAATTGATTAGCAACTAGTTTCTTCAGTTTCACTTCAGAGGCATGACAAAAACAGTCCAAACATAAATCAGGTTCTAGTGACATTTCTAAAGCTGCCTCATCTGACAGGGAATCAGAGGCAATATTAGGAAGGATGGTTTGAATTTTCTCTCTAATTGAAATCATTTTATTCAGAAAGAATCTCATGAAGTGATCAGTGCTTATAGTTGAAGGGATACGTGGTTCAACAGAGAAATTGCTTTTCATTAGTCTATCTATGAACAGAAACCTGGGGTTATTTTAATTCTCATTTATTAAAGATGAATAACATACAGTTCTAGCTTTACAGAGAGCTTTCTTATGTTAGCAGGCTATCTTCTAACTTATATCAAATTATTACATGTTATTGGAGCACCATTTTCTTTCCAGCTTTCTACATGCCTGTTTTAAAATACGTAACCCAGAATTGAACCAAGGAGACAGCTTCCTCTGATTGATTACTTTCTTTTTCAGTGGAGCAATTTTATCAAGTGAAGTTTACAGTGAAGTCGTAAAATTATCAACAAGATCACTTCAGTTACTGCTCTCTACTGCATTGCTCTGCAAAATAGAGGAAAACAACATTGGAAGAGATTATTTAAACTTATAGTGTTCTCAAACACTTGTAACGACATTTGCTCTCATTAGCTGTGTGGTTTTCTTATGAGCCCCCCCACCCCCAAGTTTCAAAATACAGCTCCATTAGGAAAACGTAAATCAGAAGGGTCTGAAACAAAGTAAGGTAAGGTACTCCCATCAGAAAACACAACCCTTTCAGGTCAGACAAGTGTCTCACTGTTTCCACTTCAGGACAGATTCAGCTATCCTGAAGCACCCATCCACTTGTAGTCAGAAAACAATGGTCCTGTAGCACACTTCTTGGGAAACAAAGCGTTCTTTAGTGCCCATTAAAAACAAATAAAGTTGTGCAGTGCAGTCTTCAAGACAGAATAAAATGTTATGCAGGATAAGAGGTGACCAGCCTGTCTGGCACCAACTACCACACCATATTAAAAGTCATGTAAACCCCCTTTATTCCTGAGTTGCTACCATCTGACTGATTATATATTTTATATAAACCGCATTGAAATATCATGCCATCAAACCAAGAAGGAGACTGGTGAAATGCTTCTTTGTAACACTCAGGAAGAAAGTTTATGTGTTCCACTGTATCCTCAGGGGAAAAAATAAGTTCTGTGCTCCATTGACCATAAGCAGATAAGTTCTGTATTCCATCATACCGCTCAGGAAGAAGACTGGTCCTATGTCCCATCATCCATCCATCAATCCATTATCTTTTACCCGCTTCTTCCTCTTTGGGTCACAAGGGTCACTGGTGCCCATATCCAGCAGTCACTATGCGAGAAGTGGGGTGTGTGTGTGTGGGGGGGGGGGGTGTGGGGTGTGTGGGGGGGGCAGGTGTCCAGTCCATCACAAAGCCTGCTCTCTCATACTGTTTAGGAAAGAGACGAGTTCTATGTTCAGTTGTATTGCTCTGGAAAAAGAAATGTTCCATGTTCCATTGTACTACTCATGAAAAAGAACGGCTACATCAAAGTCAAAGTCAAAGTTTGCTTATTTGTCATTCACACCACATGTGGTACATGTGGTGGAACGAAATTGTGTACAGGGTCCCAGTTACATCCCAAAAAAAGTATAAATTGTAAAGAAAAACAGTAATAAGATCCAAGAAAAGAACTGAGAAATATGCTAAACTAAGAATACACTAAGCACTACTAGTACATAAACAATATGCTGAACAGCAGCACAAACATAAGGCTGTGTGAGCAGATGAGTCTGAATGAACACATCCCCACCTAATAAACCCACCTTTCAAGAGTAAACAGCATTTCATCTTACTGCTTAGGAAAAAGACATGTTCTGCATTTCCATCTTACTATTCAGGAAGGAGATACATTGTGTGTTTTATTTTCCTGCTCTATGTCAAATACCCAAATTTGTGGATCACATCCTTTGGCCACATTAATCTAAAATGGAACTCCAACAAAGTTTTCATGTCCTCTGGATAATTTCTTTTTTTGAAACGTTTCATCTTTTATCCAAAAGACTTCATCAGTTTGAGGAGCCACAACAAACTCAGTCTTGTAAGTAGCACATTCATAAAATGGGCTGATGAAGTCTTTTGGATGAGACGAACCGTTAACAAAAATAAACCATCCAGAGGACCTGACTTAATTTTGTTGGATTTTTTTTTAACATGGATTATTGAGCATGAACTTTGATGTTTTGAGCTCAAATGGAACCGTTTGACCTTATTGACTTTTTTTATACGTATTTGGTGGGAAAAGGTGCACAACAGCTTGCAAGCCCTAAAAAATTAACATGTCAACTTTAAAGTACTGGGTGGAAGCATGTTGTGCAGGAATCTTTCTGCAGGAGAGACTGGTGCACTTCACAGGAAAGATGGCATCACAAGGAAAGAACATTATGTGAAAAATTTGAAGCAACATCTTAAGATAGCAGCTAGTAAGTTAAAGCTCGGATACACGTTTCCAAATGAACAATGAGTGTATTGCCTAATTAGGTACAATGTGGCTGACGGGCAAAAAAAGTCAATGTTTTGGAATGATCATCACAAGGCCACAATCTCAGTCCCAAATTTGTGGGTAAAGCTGAAAATGTGTGAGCACGTCAGCCAAAAAAACCTGACTCAGGTCCAGCAGTTCTGTCAGGAGGAACGAGACAAAATTCCATCAAACTGTTTAGAGAACTTTGTTGAAAGAAACCCAAAATGTTTGACCCACATCATATGATTTAACGGTAATTCTAAGCAAATCAAGCTCAAGTAGGTTTTATTATCATTCATTTGCATCACATGTGGTACATGTGGTGGAATGAACTTGTGTACACTGGGTCCCAGGGATGGAATCGAAAATGGATAATGGATGGAAATTTGTGACTTTTAAGAAAGTACTGTAATTAAAAAAAATCTGAAAAATTCTGTCTCTGTCTCATTTTTCAAGCTGTATGACAAATAATCATTTTGGGAATGGTAACTGATCTAAAACATGGGGGGGTGGGGGGGGGTGATCTGATTTAATGTCAGACAGTGAGAAAAATGGATCTTCCAATAAGTAGTTAATGGAATAGGGCAGATGAGTATCGGTAAGTGAAGACACCTGGGCTGAATACAGACTGGAAACAGAGGAGTGGCTTAATGGAGCAGAAAAGTGACTGAGTAGGAATAAATACTGGCACAGAGGAAAATACAACGTATACAAATAAACACAAGAATACTGTAAACAAAAAAACTATTCTAACAGATAAGAGTGCAGTTGCATGAGTTCATTTTGACTATTGTTTTCTTAAATGTTGATATGTTTCTGATTTAGGTGGGGGCATAAAGCTTGAAAAGTCAGAAACAGGAAGTTGGTGTTAGGAATATTTGGTGTGAATGTCAAAACTGAAGAGTGTGAAATATCTTGTACTTTCTGCTGACTTAAATGCACAGTGACGGAAAACAACGTTTTTTTTTTTTCTTGTAAATGAATCAGAGGAACTGTCTGGTCTTAGTTTTTCTTCGGCAGTAAAATGAGATTGAGCAGAGTTTGAAGATCAGATTTTGTCTGCAAACATTTTTATAAACTTGAAAACAACTGTGCAAAATCATATTAATTGGATCTGCATGTAAACCAAAGACATTAAAAGACAACAGACGAAAAAATACATTATTAAACACAGACAGCAGACTAACAAGTTTACAGTAAATTTACAATAATTTTACTCATTTAAAAAAAAAAAAAAGTGGACAGAAACCATCCCAGGACACGTTAAATGGAAAGCTATGAAGGAAGCCAACAGATTTGAATAGCTTTTGAATTTGATAAAATATTTTAAGAGTGTTCATAAGCTGGTAGTGATCAGAAACATAACCTACAGCTATGGAGAGAAGAAAGAGTAAAAACAGTAGTGCTTAGAAATGTCAATTTGTCCTCCAGCAGACTAAGATTAAAGGAGCAGTACTAGAGAAAAGCCCAGGAAACCCAAGCCAACCCTAACTATTATCACAAAGGAAAGTCATAGGCAAATCCTTAAAAAAGATGCGGACACGCTCCGCAGTGACATATCGTTCAGATTAGGGATGCACGATATTATCGGCAAGGTATCGGTATCGGACGATGTTAGCTGTATAGTTAAATATCGGACATAGGACATTCCATGAAAATAACTCACCGATATAAGAGGCACTGTTTTTGTATGACAACCCAGTGACAAGGATGCCTGCAGCGCCAGCGCAACGTGATGATGTCACACGTGCTTAACTTATCTGATCACGTCGACGAGAAAGAAGTCAAAATGTCGGCGGTGTGGAAAGTTTTTTTTGCTGTTGAAGATATCGGATTCTGAAGAATTTTGGACTACAATGGACCTCGCTACATCGTCCTCAGTCATAGATATTTTTCCAATGCTTTACCCGAGTTACAAGCCATCGTTTCCAACATCACTGAGAAGCTAATAGCGAATAGCACTCGGGTGAGTTTTACCACAGACATTTGGACATCAAGTGTTAGCCCCGTTAGCATGATTGGTCTTACAGCACAATGGACAGACAAAAACTTTGAACTTAAAAAGGCTGTCCTTCATGCACAGGAGTGCAGAGGATCCCACACTGCAGCTAGAAACCCGGAACAAGCCTGCACAAGTGAGACAGCATCGCAGGTGACTAATGCAAATAAATAATATTTAACGCTTTTCATTTAATATAGAGTAAAGTGCTGTGCATATCATATGGCTGTTACTGAATACAGTATATGTCACCAGCTCTTACAGCTGTTGCACAGTATTTGTAGCAAATAAGCCTAAATAAGAGGCTATGTTCTGACAAAGGAACTTATATAAAGTATCGGTATCTGTTATTATTGTTAAAATGTTAATGCCCCCAAATGACAAAATAAATAACATGGTCTAGGACATCAGATGGCTAAAAATATTATGTTTAAAATAACTAAATGAAAAGGACTGAACTAAATACAAGGTGCTTTATACGGAAAATATATACAGTATATATATATACAGTATCCTGACATGCTCAGTAGGATGGGGTATAAATAAAATCACTTATGTTTTTATATGTCTGATCAACAAAGATTACATTTCAACAACTGCATTTTGCTGTCTCTCAGTGATCAGGTTGCTCAATAATCCTGGTCCGTGGGCCTTTTTGGGTTGAGTTTGCATGTTCTCTCCGTGCATGCGTGGGTTTTCTCTGGGTACTCTGTTTTCCTCCCAACAGACCAAAAACATGCATGTTAGGCTAATTGGTAATTCTAAAATTGTCCATAGGTGTGAGTGAGAGAGTGAAGGGCTTTTCGTCTTGTTTGTCTCTATGTGTCCCTGAGATGGACTGGAGACTTCCTGGGTGCAGCCTGCCTGTCACACAGTGACTGCTGGACATGGGTACCAGTGACACCCATGACCCAAAAAGGAAGAAGCGAGTAAAAGTTAATGGATGGATGGAGAAATTTTATCATCTAGAATTTGTCTAAACCTGTCAATAAAGAAAATGTATTTTGGGGTATTTTACTAAGAAATACAGTATTTTTTGTTTAAATAAACAAAAATTAAATATTGTTATACATTGAGTTTTAATTACTCAAAAAGTTTACGTCATCCTTTTACAATTAAACACTAACTCTTCTTAAATTGGATTAGATAGGTATAAATTCACTGAAATGTACAAGTGACTCTATGAACGCATACGTTTGAGCTCTTATTTTGAAGTCAAGCAGATAACGGAAATGACGGAAATGACTCGCTGCAGCGAGCGGAAGCTGTTTTTTTTTTTTTTTTTTTTACGAATGTGCATGACGTTTCGCTGTGTTATTGTGGAGTGATGTATGGCAAGCCCTTTTAACATAAAATCGGGTACTCTGACTATCCGTAATTACATTCTAGATATCTATAAATGAATTT
>JARVGV010000001.1:54465161-54478669 GCA_031762435.1 Hypsolebias longignatus
AGCCATTTGTCTTCAGTTTGGGAAGCTGAACTTAGTAAAGAGTGTGTCAGAGCTTAACCTTTCCTTAATAAATGCACATATGTGATAAAATAATTTGAAATAATTCGGTTTCACTTTGGGTAACGTACGTGCGCAGCACAGCACAAGGAAGTGCTTCTCTAAAACTGAGCAAAATAAACAACAAAAAATATTTTTGTCTTGAGAAAGCTCCTCGGATGAGGAGCGAAACGTTTTCGTGCTACAAATAAAGTCCAGTTGTTTCTGTATTGAACTTCTTTTTGATTCCCCAATGCTGTTTAGCTAGTCATAAACTGCCTTCAGCAGCAGAAACAGGCAGTTTTCCTCCTCCTGCAGGTGTAAACATGAGCACAGTGTGGCTCTTATAACATCATTTTTACCTTTTACTTCACTGAGGTTGATCCGTTCATCTATCCATTATCTTCTTACTGTAGTCCCTCGCTACTTTGCAATTCGTTTATTGTGGACTCGCTCTGTTGTGGTTTTTCAAAACAAGATTGAGCATGACACACAATTGGGTGATTGATGGATGAGCCGCACAATCGGCATGGAATTTTTATTTAAAATAAATTATATCCTGCATCTTTGTGCACTCTTTACTGTTGCAAGATAAACTTCCTGCTGCAGTTAAACAGCTGATCAGATGTTCAGCGTGCAGAGCCTGTGGAGGAACCTCATTTCAACCACCTGTATCCATGATCTTATTCTTTCAGTCACTTCCCAGAGCTCGTGCCCATAGGTGAGGGTAGGAACATAAACCGACCAGTAAACAAAGAGCTTTGCGTTACAGCTCAGCTCTGTCTTCACCACAACGGACTGGTAAAGATTCCGGAATACTGCAGATGCTGCATCAATACGTCTGTCAATCTCACGCTCCATTCTTCTCTCACTCGTGAACAAAACCCCAAGATACTTGAACTCCTCCACTTGAGGCAGAACCTCACCCTCGAACTTGAAGAGAGCAATCCACCCTTTTCTGACTGAGGACTATGGCCTCAGATTTGGAAGTGCTGAGTCTCATCCCAGCCACTTCACACTCGGCTGCAAACCACTCCAGTTAGAGCTGGAGGTCATGGCATGATGACGCCAACAGGATCATATCATCTGCAAAAAGTAGAGATGGAATCCTGAGGCCACCAAACCGGAAACCCTCCGCCCCCTGGCTGCACAGAGAAATTCTGACCATAAAAGTTATGAACAGAATCGGTGACCACGGGCAGCCCTGGCGGAGTCCAACTCCCACTTTGAAGGGGTCCGACTTACTACCGGCAATATAAACCAAACTCTCGCACTGGTTGTATAGGGACTGAACAGCCCGTAACGATGTTTCCCCAGTCCCATACTCACGGAGAACACCCCCCCCCCCCAGTGTACCCCGAGGAACATGGTTGAATACCTTCTCCAAATCCATAAAACACATGTAGACTGGATGGCAAACTCCCATGACCCTTCGAGGACCCTAGTGAATGTAAAGAGCTGATCCAGTGTTCCACGGCCAGGATGGAACCCACACTGTTCCTCCTGGGTCTGAGGTTCGACCAACGAGCGATCTGACTCGTTTCTCCAGTACCCCTGAATAGACCTTACCAGGGAGGCTAAGGAGGGTGCCCCTTTAATTGGAGCACACCCTCTGGTCCCCCTTTTTGAAGAGGGGAACCACCACCCCAGTCTGCCAATCCAGTGGCACTGCCCCCGATGTCCACGCGATGTTGCAAAGGTATGTCAGTCAATACAGCCCGACAACATCCAGAGCCTCAGAGCTTTTTAACTACCTCGGTGACCTCAGCCACAGTTATGGATGGATCAACCCCAAAGTCCCCTGACTCTTGCTTCCTCCATAGAAGGCATGCTGGTGGGATTGAGAAGGTCTGAGAAGAATTCCTTAAGTTCCACCTCCCGACAACATCGCTGGTTGAGGTCAACAGCACTCCACCTTCATTGAACACAGTGTGGGTAAAGTGCTGCTTTCCCCTCCTCAGCCACCTGATGGTTTTCTAGAATCTCTTTGGAGCCGACAGCGAGTATCTATCCAAGGCTTCACCACTCCTCCCACATCTGAGCTTTTGTCTCAGCAATAGCCAAGGCTGTGGACCGCTTGGCTCTCCAGTACTCCTCAGCTGCCTTTGGAGTTCCACAGGCCATCAAGCATCGATAGGACTCCTTCTTCAGCTTGACAGCCTCCCTAACCTGGGGTGTCCACCAACAAGTTCATGGATGGCCACTATGAGGAGCACAGACAACCTTGCAGCCACAGCTCAAGGCAGCTACATAGCCCACTCGGACTCGGTGTCCTCCGCCTCAGCTGGGATGTGGTTAAAGCATTCCAGAGGTGTGAGTTGATCTTTCTGACGGGTTCTTCTGCCAGGCGTTCCGAGCAAACTCTCACTACACATTTGGGTCTACCGGGTCTGTCCGGCATCTTCCCCTGCCATCTGATCCAACTCACTACCAAGTGGTGATCAGTTGACAGCTCAGCTCCTCTCTTCACCCGACTGTCCAAAACAAATAGCCGCAAATCAGATGACAAGACTGTGAGATCAATCATCTATCTATGACCCAGGGCATCCTGGTGCCAAGTGCACTTATGGACACCCTTATGTTTGAACATGGTGTTTGTGATGGACAAACTGTGACTAGCACCGAAGTCCAACAACAGAACACCGCTCAGGTTCAGATCAGAGAGACTGTTCCTCCCAATCACGCCCCTCCAGGTCACACTGTCATTAGCCACATGGGCATTGAAGTTCCCCAGCAGTGATCTGGTGTGAACACCATAAAACAGTCCAGACATAGAACTTGGGCACTTACATGAATTAAAATGTTACAAATCAATTTTTGACATTTTGAAAAATATTCAACACTGTCCTCATGTCCAATTATCACATTGTTTAGGAACAGTTTATAACTGAGCAGTGAAATGAAGCATATGAACAACTTGTGTCTCTAAATACAGCAGAGAGATGTGAGGATTTGTTTTCTGCTTTCAGAGCTTCGTCAGAGGGGTGTTGCAATGAGATCCATGGCAATGGGCACCTCACCTTCAATGTTAATGACTCCCATGCCTGGCGCACGGCCTGTGGTGGGGCCAGGGGGTACACCAGTAGGTAAGGGGACAGACCAAAGTCCTACCTTCATGTCAGTTTCTTAAAGTTCATGTTAGGGACTTCTCATTAAACACAATTCCCATCAAATGTATATTATTGAAAAAGTAATAAGTCAAATGCCACAGAACTTCAGGGCTGGTCTGAATTACTTTATAGGGTTGTTTTAGGCACAAATTTGTTCTTTTATTTGGTTTTTCTCCTCTAACAGAACATGCTCCTCTCTCAGCTCCAGGAGGACCACCAGAGAAATTGACTCCTAGTGCCTCTGGACTCCAAGGAGTTGTACCGAGGACCCCCTGCTCTCCGATACCAGGTGTAGGTAGGTGTCAGGAGTTGTTTTGAGATGAGTCAAACCTCTACAACTGTGTAATTACCTGAATTTTTATTTTAGTTTTGAGTTTGTGTTCAAACTATTACAAAACAATGCAATTAATAAAAACTATTGTTAAATATATTTTGCCACATTCCCTTCACGAGTGTGTTTTGAACTCTGACTGTGACACTGTCTCTAAGTTCCTTTGTTCTTTCAGCAAAGAAAAACCTGTCCAGAGGATCCAGTTTAATCTTGTTAGATATATCTATGTAGATTATTGAGCATGCCTCAGGACATGTCCTGCTATAAAATGTAAAAATACTCTTCTTTTAGATGACGTTACCAGAAAACAATTATCTGTTGTGAACAGCAGCTGAACGTTATGGAAAAATAAGCTGTTGTTAACAGACAACAGAAAATATGTTTTTTTATCTGAAACATTCTGAATGACCCTCGTCATCATATTCTTTATCAGTTAGTCAACTACAACACACAAACAGTTTCACACTTAATAATTATAAACAGTTAATTTTAGGTTTGTGTGAAACACACAAAAAAATCTTTCCTCTTGTGTGAAACAGTTTTTAAAATCTATTTATTTAAAAATAATTTTGATTTCTCATAGTAGTTCTGAATAACTTAAAAGAAGATTTCTGTAATATTAAGGTTTTAAAATTTATGTTATTACTAAAAATTTTTGGGACTTAGATAGCTTTTTGTGCCACTTTATTAAAATTACTCAATATATATGAAATTTAGAGTATTTTCCCATTTAATTGTTGAAATTTTAATTATCCACCTGCAGACACTTTCTTAGTCGTAATTTGGTGATTTGAGGCTGGTGAAGGTAAATGAACCATTTAGCTTCATATAAAATGCATTTTGTCCATATGTCTAATTCCTTATGTCATTTAAAGAGAAGCGTTTGTTCACGCATGGATTTTATTTGCAGGTATGCACCCTCCAGGCCCTCCATTAGCGAGACCCATTCTGCCCAAAGACAGAGGGGCGTTGGACAGAGTCATTGAGTACCTGGTGGGAGATGGACCACAAAACAGGTAAAGACTCTTCTTCAGAAAGCTCAGCATGGAGTTGGCTCTTAATTCGTAGAAGCAAAAGAAACTAGTTTTTTAATCGAGCTCCACAAGAAGAGGACTGGAATAATTAAATTAAATAAATTGTTTGAGTTGGCAAAGGAATACTGTGCTATGATTGGCTCAGCATCGACCTGCATCTCACTGTGAGCAGGCCACTGAACGAGTTAAGTTGTTGTTTTGTATTTTGAGCTCTATTTGTTTACTCATAGTAGTGCTAGTTGCAATTTGAGATGTTCATCTTGCTTCTTAGTGGGAAAATAAAAAAAATACCAGTTCAAATAAAGTGATTCAAAACAGGTGCAAACAAAAAATAGTGGATAATTCCTGTCATGTCCTTGTTTTGGGGACAGCTGTTGCTGAGTGGTTAATTCAGTTCAGTTTAATTATATAGCGCCAAGTCACAACAGAAGTCATCTCAGGCCATTGTTGGAGCAGTCGTCCACCAATGCGAGGGTTAGGGGTTCAATTCCACAAGCAGTCACATGTTCGTGTTCCTGGGCAAGACACTGAACCCCTCGTTGCCTCCGATGTGTGTCCAATTGGTGTATGAATGTGATAAAGCACTGATCATTCTTTGTATAGATATACAGTATACTGTAATAGAGTGCTGTATTAATGGGTAAATGAGGACACAGATTGTGTTGTAAAGCGCTTTGAGTGTCTTGATAAGATAGAAAGGCGTTTTACACAAGTACAGTTCATTTACCATTTTGTTAGCTCTCTTCAGTGCAGTTCTTAATTCAATTTTGATGAATGTATCAATAAAATGTAAATTGTATGAAACTAATTGAAGGTACAAAATATATTTTGTATCGATGTCAACACCATCTCCGGCTCCTTGTTTCCTGCAGATATGCTCTGATCTGCCAGCAGTGTTTTTCTCATAACGGCATGGCTCTGAAAGAAGAGTTTGAATATTTAGGTAAGATCAGAAATGTCACACTGTTTTTAACAAACGATAAACTAAAGACTAACTGGATGAATATTCTAGATGTGGAATTTGACTTTAAACATCTTTTGTCTTCCAAAACATGGCATCCTGCCTGTGGTGTGTTCACATGCCGTTTGTAATGTCATGTTTGTGAAAATGTTGCTCGTTTTGTCCCCCGGCACAGAGTGAAAATAGGAATCAAAAATACCGTCCATTCATTTGTGCATGTTGTCACCATGACAACTTGAAAAATAAAGGACCTTGTTCCATTTTGGTTTATGGCTGCACCTAAACATAAGAAAAGTTCCTATAGAAAATTAGGGAGACATGTTAAAATCCAAGATGGCTACCACCATCATGTATGTGTATATGCAAACCTTTTGAGTTGGATAACTACAAAAATGAGCAATGTGTTGACTTCCATTTTGGTGTGTGGCTGCATCTAGGTGTAAGAAAGGTCACCATCAGAAAATGGGTTGCCAGTCCCCCACCCTCCCCCTCCCCCCAGCCATTGTACTTGGTGGTGGATATAATTGACATAAATGTCCACTCCAGTTGCCAGAATCTGTCACTGAGTTGCCTTGGACAAGCCAAAGAAATAAAACTACCTCTATTTTTATTCACAGTGTAACTCCTACTCATCTTGCACCAAAAACATTAGGGTTTACTTCCAATCCCTGTTCAGTTCCAGTCCAGAAAACTTCACTGTTCAAGTCCCTCAGTGATGAGAGAAAGCCACGTACCGCTTGTTCAAATTTTTTTTGTTGATACTGTTTTTCACCAACTTGTCCCACCAGCGTTTCGTTGTGCGTACTGCTACTTTCTGAACCCGGCCAGGAAGACCCGGCCTCAGGCTCCAAGGCTTCCTGAGTTCAGCTATGAGAGGAGGCTGAGAGCAGAGTCAAGTTCACCAGGACCCCCGCCACGTTCTGGAACTGACACTGAGGAGAGCGCTCCTCCTTCTGGAGGTACAAAGGAACACACAGCATCCACACATGATGGGGCCTCTTTCTTGGATCAGTGTGACAGTGAAAGACATTTTGGACTCAGAAAAACATCACTGATGAGACAGATAAACAATTCTGATTCAAAGAGACTCTTTAGTGTAGGTTTTAGTTTACTTACACCATGTCCTAACAGTTCAACAGGAACATTTGAATTATTTCTCTTATGCTATCATAATTATTGAAGACCTTCATTCTTGTCTTCAGTTTTACTAAGAGGGCCTGAGCCTTCTTAGATGCACTCATTTAATCTATCTTTCATTCAAAATTAAATTTACTGTAGAGATGAATGCTAACAGAAATTTTAAGTCATTAGAACCTTTGCTGACAAAAGTAAATAAAGAAATGGTGAGAAGTTTTAACATGACTGCTATTAGTTCATCAGTGTTTTAGTTCCCTCAACAGTCCTCCTCAGTAAACGCCACATTAACCAGCGCAGTTGTACCAGTCAGACTTTAATGGTGTGGTCTTGCCTCTATCCAAAGCTCCAGCTCCGTGGAATTTGGTCCACAGTTTCAAGATCCAGCAGAGTCCAAAGAATCCTCAGAGCCGAGCCCTGCAGAGTCCAGGTTACCCTGCCCCTTCTTTCCTTCAATCACTCAATCACTTGTAGTAATTAAACATTTCCCCAAACCACATCTTTTTAATTGTTCTAATCATAACGTAGAATTAGCTCTAATCAAACCAAATCAAATGTTGCACGACAGCAGACCAGATTTGGATCAGTACTGGTATCAGTAACAAAAATCTGTTTTACTGCAGTGCAAACAGTTTACACAGTCACTGAAGTTTTTGAGACAGTTATTGGTTTACATTCACTAGTTATACTTTTGTCAAAAACACTCAAAAATTCAAATGTCAACTAATTCAAAACAAACAAACAAAAAAAAAAATCTCAAATCAGGCCCGTTTGGCTCAGATCTGGTCGCTGTGTGGACAAAATGTTTCAAAAAGTTGGGTTTTGTCAAGTCTTGATAACGAAACGGAACAATTATTTAGTTTCACCACATTTTCTGATCTCGAGCTTCCTGCCTGCTCTAGAAAAGCCTGGATTTGGTTTTTAGTAATTTTTAGGCTTTGGTAAGTATGGAAAACCTTTTTCTTTTCAGACTTCTTCTCTTTCATTTCCTAAAAATGTAAAAAAAAAAAAAAAGTCTCTGAAGGTTTTCAATGTAATTAACTTGAGCTAAAAGCCTTGTCACAACGTTTTAGAGAAGTTATGCTGACATATTAAAATTTGTGTTCAACACACTTCCATACGATGGAAAAAATAAATCAGCTGGAAGCCTATTCTGAACATATATCGGTATCGAGTTGAATGAATATATAACATGAGTAACTTATCCATAACTTCCCCTCCCCTTTGTAATGTGGAGCATTACACCGTTAAGGCACAGATATTACAATATACAGTATTGAGGAAATATCTGATATAATCTACAGATATGTTAGAAAAAAGTTACTTGAATGTTCCACAATTGCCTAGCAGGTGTCAGACGTAACTTATGAGTAACTTACATGTAACGTGTGAACTTAAACATAACTTACCTGTCAAATTCATTCAACCTTTATTTAAACAGTCTCATTGAGTCACAAAGATGCATTTACAAGAGACCTGTTTTAAGCCAAGAACACAGATGAGGTACGGACAACAATAATCATAAAAGCCTATAAAATGAAAAGTAAAGAGAAGAAATTATAACAATGAAACAAAAGCAGCTACTGTACATTATAAAGTGATACAAAATATTAAAAACAGGCACACGTCTGCATTGGTTTTTTGCCATGAACTTAGCAGATGTTTAAAATCCCTTAGAGAGGTCAAGGCCGACAGCTTCAGATCTTTTTGTAAGATGTTCCAGGAAACGGGAGCAGAGTAAGAGAAGGTCCTTTTGCCAAGTTCAGTCCACTCCACACAGAGGGTACGCTGCAGGTAATGATGTTTGGAGAGTGCAGGCTTTAGCTGCACTGACGAAGTGAAATGTAGGAGATGTATGAAGGCAACAGACCAAGAAGTGATTTAAATATGAAAATGTACCAGTGAGAGAGTCTGCATGAAGTTAATGATGTCCAGTTAACCAGTGAGTACAGTGTGCAGTGGTGGGTACAGTAGTTACAGCCAGTTATGAACCTTAGTGTACCATGATAGACAGTGTCCAACATCTGCAGGGAGCCTGTAGGAGCGTTCATGTAGATAATGTCACCGTAATCAATGGAGGGAAGGAAAGTCACAGATACAAGATGTTTCCTAGCATTCAGTGTTAGACATGTTCTGAAAAAGAAACCCAGTTTAACTTTCAGTTTCTTAACTAGGTTTTCCACGTGGAGCTTAAAAGAGAGATGCGAATCGAGCAGGATACCCAAATAATTATAGGAATCAACAAACTCAATAGGGACACACCATTTGTGGATAAAATCAGAGGAAGAACTGTTGGGGCTGACTTTGAAAAAAGCATCCCTTTGGTTTTATCAGCATTTAGGACAAGTTTGAGATGGAGCAAATCTGACTGGATGATGTCAAAAGCTGGAAAACCTTAGCAACTGTTTTAGCTCGACAATAAACAACTGTATCATCAACACAGAAATGTAAGGAGACAACAGAAATGCTCTGACCTACATTACCTATGTAGATTGTAAAGAGGGTGGGTCCTAAGACTGAGCCTTGTGGTGCACCATTGTTGACTGTTGAAGAAGAACCCGAGCTTTACCCTTAATTTGGAGATTAGGTGTTTCACATGAAATTTAAAAGCAAGCTCCTCGTCGATAGTTAAGCCCAGGTATTTATAACTGGAGACCCTCTTGAGAACTTTACCTTAGAGGGATATTCTCCGATGGGACAGACAAATTTGAAAAAATAAGCATTTATTTAGATTTATCAGCTTTTAAAACCAATTTAAGTTGCTCAAGACGAACCTGCACCTCATCAAAAGCAGCCTGTAAAAATTTAAGTGCCTGAGCAATTGAATTTGAACAGTAAATTACACAATCGTCAGCATAAAAGGAGGCATTTTGCAAATTTTCATACAGTGCAATGATGGAAATTGTAAATAAGATAGGCCCCAAGACAGGGCCCTGAGGTACAATATTTTTTACTTTAAGAAAATTTGAGCTTACTCCAGCCATCTGTACACATTGTGTCCTATTTGCAAATACAGTAATCTACAAACCAATAAGATGATCCTTTTAAGATGCCCAATTTGAGAAGGATAATTACCAGGATACTGTGATTCACCTTATCAAATGCCTTGGATAAATCAATAAACAGTTTGTTAAAGCAGTCATTCTTCAATGGGAGAGTTGGGGGGGTTGATTTCACTAGCAGTCACATGCTGAAGTGTCCCTGGGCAAGACACTGAACTGCTAATGAGCAGTTCAGTGTCAATTCAGCCTTTGATGTGTTTCCCATCAGTATATGAATGTAATTCTAAAGCACTGATTTGTCTTTGTATAGATATAGTAGAGTGCTGTGTGGATGGATAAATGAGGCACAGATTGTAGTATAAAGTGTTATGCGTATTGTGGTAAGATAAAAGGTGCTATATAAGTACAGTCCATTTACCATTTGCTGCATGCTGCATGACGAGTCTCTCGAAGCACTTTATGATGATAGGAGTGAGTGCTATGGGACAATGGTCATTGAAGCATGACACTGATAAGTTATTTAGCATAGGAATGATGGAGGTCATCTTGAAGCATGTTGGAACGACAGCACTGTTCAAGGAGATGTTAAAGATATCTGTGAGAACATCTGCAAGCTGGTCTGCACATTCTCTGAGTACTCTGCCAGGAATATTGTCTGGTCCAGTAGCTTCCCATGGGTTGACTCTGCGTAGAGTTTCCCTCACATCCGCTGTTATCAGATGAAGCACCTGATCGTCACGAGGGCGGGTGGTCTTCGTCACCACTATGTTGTTTTGCGCCTCGAACAAAGCGTATAAGTAATTCAGCGCATCTGGGAGGGAGGCATCACTGTCAGAGACAGGTGTAGTCCTGTAGTTGGTGATGGCCTGGATGCCCTGCCACATGCGCTGTGTGTCATCGCTGTTCTGGAAGTGACTGTGGATTTTCTGGCCGTGTGCGCGCTTTGCTTCTTGGATTCCCCGGGACAGCTTGGCCCTTGCTGTTCTCAGGGCTGACTGGTCACCTGCTTTGAAAGCAGAGTTCTGGGCCCTCAGCAGTGGCTCTGATAGAGATGGTTCTAGTGGTGGTGACGTCATCAATGCATTTGCTGATGTAGCAGGTCACTGAAGTTGTGTATTCCTCTAGATCGGTGCAATCGCCGTATGTTGCAGCCTCCCTAAACATGTCCCAGTCAGTGCACTCAAAACAGTTTTGAAGAGCAGAGATGGATCCTTCTGGCCAGGTTTTCACCTTTTTCAGTTCAGGTTTGATGCGCCTGACGAGTGCTCTGTAAGCTGGAACCAGCATTACAGCGATGTGGTCCGAGCCTCCGAGGTGGAGGCGGGGCTCTGCCCGGTACGCACCGGAAACATTTGTGTAAACATCCAGGGTGTTCGCTCCTCTTGTATCAAAGTCCACATGTTTGTAGAAATTAGGGAGAACAAACTTGATTAAAATCCCCAGCGATTATAAACACTCCGTCTGGATGAATGTTCTGCAGTTTATTGATGGCTCTGTACAGTTCACTCAATGCTTCCTTCGTGTCTGAGCTGGGCGGAAGATACACCGCCACTATGAACACGATGGTGAATTCCCGTGGTAAATAAAAAGGTCTGCATCTAACAACAGCAAACTCCACCATCGGAGAACAGCATGCTGCAACCAGCACAGAGTCCTTGCACCAGTCGGTGTTAATTTAGCCCCTCCAGCTGAATAGCACTGTCTGGAATGTTGTCGCTAAGCCATGTTTCAGTAAAAACTAAAACACAACAGTCCCTGTACTCAGGTCGGGTAGTTTGCTGGAGTCTAATGGAGTCCAGTTTGTTCTCCAGAGAGCATGCATTCCAGAGGACTATTGATGGTATTGCCGTTCGGCTTGGGTCAGCCTTTAGCCTAACATGGACCCCAGCTCGCTTCCCACGCTTGTGCTTCCTCGAGCAACGCTTGCGGTGCCTCCTCTCCCGGTCTCCTGCTTCAGGAAACACCGAGGGCTGCAGGTCTGGTTCACGAAGTAAGCGGAGTTCCCGCAGCGTTCGCAGCAGATCATCTTGAAGGTTGGTTTCTGGCTGTTTCCTTAACTGTAGCAGTGTCTGGCGGTTGTAAACTACGGTAGTTGAGGCTCCCATTGTTTATGAGTGAGGCGGTCTCGAACACGTGTACAAACGTAACAACAAAAATACAAAAATCAGCACCGTTTTTCGACCCCAGGGCACCCGCTGCGTGTTGACGTGCCGCCGGTCCACGCTCAATAAAGGAAATAATTCTGGCATACATTAAACTGCAAACTGGGTGCATACAATCATTTTCCTCAAAATACGATGATCTGAAGCCGCAGGCGCTGGTACGATACTACAGCATGGGCGAAAACAAGCGCCTTTTTAAAAGTACAGTACTTCCTATCAAGGGGGTACATTTTTCGGCACAACACCTGAGCAAACCACAGCGTACCATCTAACAAAACTTGTTTTTTAAACTAGCAGTTACTTTTTTAGGCTTTGAATCTAAAGAATTATATAAAGTTTTACACATTATGTGTTGCACCTCAGTGCATGTTACTTGCCTTTGTTTACCCTAAGAAAAAACGAGACCAGAACTCAAAAACAATGCCCAGCATACCGTTAGCATTAATATGCTAATGATAGCAAACATTAAGCAGGCAACACCAGCACACTTGATATAAGAAACATTTAACTGCATAATGACTATCCCCACAGTTAGTAACACTTATTACACCTCTCTGAGGATACAAACGAGCATACTAAAGTTATTTAAAGCTATTAACGCTAATTTAGTTTAGTGGATGTTAGCTACAGCTGTCAACACAACAGGCCTCCATGTGAGCTGCAAAAACATGGCTCTTGTTGTAAGTTGACAAACTGAGGACTAAACTATTAATAAGCAAACCAAAATATGCAGCGTATGCTAACTGCACGTCGGAGGGCGACTATCTGGAGGTTTAAAGTTAAGGTTTAGCGCTGAAGAGGCCTGTGTGAAGCCTCGGGATAAGTTTGGACACTACACCGTAAGGCCATGAGGAAACGCGAGTTAGCCGACCCGTCTGAGGCCTTGCTTAAGTACTCACTGGTTAGTAGCTGCCCCTCCAGAGACGTGCCCGCGGGCCCCAGTGTTTCGTTCTTCTTGGACACACCGGTCCCTCCACCGCCGGGGCAAGCCGTCACCGCCGTGCCACCGAGGGAGTACCCCGCTGCAGGTAACGGGACGGGACTGCCGCCGCCGCCGTGCAGCGAGAGGCTTCCCATGGACGGATCTTCGTGCAGGAACTGGCACTCATCTCCGTAAAAGCAGGTTTTGTCTTTCGCGTAGTACCGGCAAAACTTCACCTTGACACTGGGTATCCCGGCACCCCCGAGCGGCGCAGCTGAAGGTGGGTGTCCACTGTTCATGGCACCGCCGCTGCCGCTGCTTCTGCCGGAAGACGCTCGAACATAGAGACGCGCACACAGCTAGGTGCTAATCCAGCTACTTTACAAACAGTTTTTCCCCCTTTATCTGTATCACTCCAGCACACGGAGAACATTAGCACCCCCCCAGCACTCGCATTATAAGTCTAAGGTGCATTTTTGTTTCAGGAAAATACGGCTGCATGCGTGAAATCCTGCTGGTTGTTGTCGCTAACCCATGCAGCTGCCTTCCTAGCAGAGTAGCCTGTTGTTGTTTTGCTGCTCGCAGCCAGGCTGCTGTGTAGAGAGCCGCTACATGGATTCACTGACTGCTGCAAAATTCACCTGCTGCAAACTCAAACCAAGGGTCAACATCGATGGGAAAACAAAACAAGAACTAAACAGAGGTGGGATGTAACTAAGTACAAATACTTTGTTACTGCACTTAAGTACATTTTTCATGTATCTGTACTTTACTTAAGTAGAATTAAATGTGGGTACTTTTACTTTTACTCCACTA
>JARVGV010000001.1:54731501-54742189 GCA_031762435.1 Hypsolebias longignatus
ACAAAGATGGTGACAATTTAATGATTTTACTTCAACTTTTAATTTGCTGGCAAAGTCTGAAGACACTTTTTTTTTTTGGGCCGATTCATCGATTAATCGATAAAATATTGGCCGATTCTTCGATTTTTGAATTAATCGTTAGTTGCAGCCCTATTCATGACCATAGGTGAGGGTAGGAACATACTGACTAATAAACAGTGAGCATCGTCTTAGAGATCAGCTCCCTCTTCATCATAACAGACTGGCACAGAGTCCACAATACTGCAGATGCCGCACCAATCCGTCTGTCAGTCTCATGCTCCGTTTTTCCCTCACTCATGAACAAATCCCCGAGATACTTGAACTCTTCCACCTGAAGCAGAATCTCACCCTCGACCTGAATAGAGCAATTCACCCTTTTCCAACTGAGGCCAACTACGGTACTACTCCAGGACCTAGCCAACTCCTCCATCACTACTAAAGATCCATCTCTACCAGCCTGGCTGACATGTGCTGCAGTGGGAGGGATTACCAGGAGTTCTCTCTACAATTTCTCTTCAGAGTACAAAAAATGTGAAAAATACCATCTCACAACCAAGTCAGCAAGAACAGTTACACAAAAACAGTCCATAGGGCGAGGTCTGTGAACAAGGCCAGGCTGATTCTGGTAGATCCTGATCACCCACTCCATGGTGAGTTCAAGTTGCTTCCATCTGGATGCAGATGTAGGATGAACAGACTAAAAGACTCATTCACAGACCGATGATGATTTTTATTGTTTCAATATCTCATTGTCTTGTCTAGTATGAATGTTTTGTGTGACTACTGACTGTGAAACAAAGAAAGATTCTTGAATTTGAACTTGACCAGATGTCTCATGTCTTAGTAAGTATGTACGGTAGTACGTTTTATACACAAAGTACCAACTGACATTGCAAGATTTATTTTTTTAAACTTTGTCTCCAACAACTGGAGTCAATTTTGTATGTTAGAAAACTATTTCATTAAACACTAAATTCATTTTTAAAGAGACTTTAAGAAAACACTCATTGGATGAACATGTATTATTGAACAAGTTTTGGTGCTAACCCAAATAAAGATGGTCACCACTTTTCAATGACAAAACAAAAATGCATTGCTCAGTCAGTTTATCAGATATTGAACTAAGATTTAGTGTAATAGTAGCTGAGCATGGCCCCTGACACATACTTTGACTGCAGCACATTGCACAACATTTTGCCTAAAGTCTTGAGGAAAAGGTCACATTGGCCACTGGACAGAGTTTAAGTAATTCTCAAAAAGTAAACATTGGCTGTGGAGTAAAGCCAGTTCAAGCCAGTTGAATATGTTAGTAACTGAGATTCATATACAAGACATAGTCAGAGCTCTAACATATTGTGGAAGATATTAAAATTTCTGGGGGAAAAAATAGGAGTCAGTGTAACTTTTTTGTCAATTAAGGATGCAATTACTCAATTTTTTTACATCAAGTAAAAGTAAAATTTCATTTAAAGACCAAAGGGGTTCATTCCAGACCACACTTGACCTTTTGTGAAGTAATCATCGATCCAAAAATGAATAAAATCCAAGTTCTTGCTCTTTATCGACAATGAACGCCTACGTCTGTCTTTCTACGTGTTGAAAGCCGGTTCTCCGTCACACTGAAGTGGCCACACAATCAGCAATAATCAAGTTCCTCCACAACTTGCAGCACTTGGAATAAATGCATGCGTAATGAAGCCCGGACGCTGAGAAGAGTAATCATGACCCGATTAATGCACTTCTTCAGGCTTGAGTGTATTACACAAAGCATATCAGATCGTTAGATCAGGAAACAGAGTTGTTTTTACTCAGCTTTTTGATGTGTGTTGGTATAAAACCTCTGGCACAAGCGCTCCGTCGTTTCAGGGGAATTCTGTCTTACGATCTAATTGTGTAATCATATACTGCAGCTTTCTGCTTCTTGTGCAGCGATGCCTTTGTAAGCATTCCATTACACTGTGGTTAATGCATGTAAAATCACACAAGCACTTTAAAATGCTGCGAATACGTGATCTGAGTGGAAAATGATTTGCTTCTGCTGTGAAATGAATTTAGGGCTGTGTCTCTTTGAAATGAAAGCTGGAGTGTGGGCAGTTGTGCAGTTTTCCTCCACTGAAGGTTTATTTCCACAGAAACTTTGTGTTCTGAGTCCTGCTCATGCAGAGTGTACTTCCAAACTACCAGAAAAAATTAGAACAAGAGGGAGACAAGAAATTTAGTCTCATTTATCATATATTACAGAAGTGCTGCACTGCAGTGTATTATTTTATACTGCAAAATGTGCATGAAGCAGTGCAGCGCTGTTATTGAAACTCTCAGAAAGTAATCCTTGGATGTTCATCATCAAATAAATAACTCTTGAAGTCAATCACAATCAAAATGGCCACCTTTAAGCATCCCTAGCAAACATAAAAAAATGTTTTAATTTATTCAGTTTTACAGCTGTTGAGCTTTGTGTGGTTGTATCTCAGTCATTCTTTGAGACACTGAGCTGAAATTAAGTGTGGTTGTAGGTGAGAGTGAGTTTTTATACATTCCTAATGCAAATCATATATCCAAGATGGCCACCTAGCAAAAATAGAAAAATATGAGAACTAAGCTGTTTTTAGAGGTATTCAGCTGAAACTTGTATTGATGAGAATGATCCCTCATAGACTGAGTAATTCAAAAATCCAAGATGGCCGTCTGAGCTAAAAAGGAAATATTTTTTATAAATCAGCCATTTTTAGAGATATTTAGCTGAAATTTGGAGTGTTGTTGACTGAGAGTAATGCCCACTAAATACTGAATTCAAATAAAAAAAATTAAAGATGGCCACCAAAGCTACATTTAAATGGCTTTAACTCAACTTTTTTTCACATATGGAGCTGAAATTTTGAGGTTATAACTGAGAACATTTCCCATCACATACTGAATCCAAATCAAAATCCAAGATGGCCACCAAACATTAAAAAAAAAAAAAAAAGACTATAACTCATCAATTTTTTTGCCCTATTGAGCTGAAACTTGGTATAATGGTAGCTGAGAGCGAACCCCAACACACAGTTCTATATCAAAACTTAAAATGGCAGCAGCACAGCCGTCTCCATCAAAGTTTCTACAGGAACTTTTTAGTTGACTTTTTAAAAACTTTGCCATTAATGTCTGGAGTCAACACTATCTGTTGGCATAATATCTCAACAGTCCCTGGATGGATTTTAAAGTTGAACACCCACCAATTTTTCAAGTTACATATACAGTGGCTTATGATCAGGACATAACATAAATTACTCAGTGTTCTGTGGCAAATGTTGAAAAGTAACGCAAACTGGTTTTAAAAACAGTTTTTGTGATGTGCTGGTGAAGATTCTCAGTCATCCAGTACATGATAAAATAAAAAACGGTTCAATACAGAAACAACTGGACTTTATTTGTAGCAAGAAGACGTTTCGCTCTTCATTCCAAAGAGTTTTCTCAATTCAAAGAATCAGGTTTGGGAGTGATGCTTTTAAAGGCTGACACACACACACACACACACACACACACACACACACACTGATTAGCCCTTAAGTTTTTGTGATGATTTCAAGCTTTTTCAGTCGTGGCTTTGGAAACAATTTCTTCATGTCCATATATGGGGTGTGATGTCACATCAATGATTTGATTGTGCAAGCCTGTTAAAATTGTATAGTGCAAGGATGGAGGCAGCTGAAGAGATGACAAGCTCATAGAGAAAATACTTCCATCGCTTCCCAACCTTCACCTAACAAGTAAACAGCCCCCAACTCTTTTCTGACTGAGGCCTGAATTTATTTGTCAAGCACTAAAAAGGTCTATTGAGAAGAAGAAAAAGATGTGGAAGTTGAAGCAAGTTCAGAGGTGATAGAGAGACTGTGAGAGTAGGAGTGAGTAATGAGATTTAAGAAATGTGTGATCTTTAGTGTGTTTGGATTTATAGGAAGGGCATAAGGTGCTTGGGTCAGTTTTAGTGTCAGAGTCAAAACAATGAGATTATTTTTTGAACGTGAAGATGCAACTTCTGTTGGACGTGGAGGATGGAGCCGCAGAGTCAGAACCTTCTCAGACTGAAGAGGCAGTGATGAGAAAGAAAAACAGTCTGAGAAAGAGTGAGGACTTTGACAGTGAAGAGGGAGATCTGTTATTGGTTTTAGAAGAGGAGTGTATGAGCACCACACTCCTGCCTATGAATATACGCAGAGTCCACGCCTGTGTCCAATCCCTGGTGTGACGTCATCAGCCTTTGGTGATCATCAGCCATGTGCTCAGGTCTTTCTTTGACTTTTTTAACATCTGCATGTCCCAAATGTGAAGAAAAAACATTACCATCATATTCTAAGATAGTGATTAGCCCTTAAGCGCACTTGGTACTATATTGGTGGGTGTTGGACTTAACAAAGATTTTCAGTAAATACCATAATTTCCAGACTATAAACTGATACTTTTTCCAACGCTTTGAACCCTGTGGCTTATGCAGTCCTGTGGCTAACTTAGGAACTTGTTTTAACGGGCTAACGAGCTTCCTGCCACCAACACATTTAGCCTCGTCACACCCGGGCACTCACATAGTTGCCCAATACGTCTCGCTTGGGTCTTTAAGACTCAGTGAGACTACATGTGTAAATAAAGTTTTTTTTTTTTTTAATCTGACCAATGAAATTACCCAACAGGTGTGCCGTTGTACAAGGATTGACCAAAACAGCTACAACTTTGTAATTCCTCTTAGTTTAAAACTCTGGCATGAACGTCAACGGGCGACATGCATTCCTTCAAGAAATGTAATATCCTGTTTGCGTTTGAAAATTCAAGTTGAAATAGCAGAAAATCCTGGCACAGAAATAACCAAAAACAATAAATTTGTTGCTTTCTGTTTGGAGTGATTCGTCCAAAAAAAAGAAGGTCTTTATCTAAAGGAGTGGGAGGGGGAGACATGGTCAGAAACAAAGGGAGCTCCGCCTGTGAACTGCTCAGATAAGCTCCTTTTTGTCTGTTTTCTAATTCTCGAATGCTAAGACAGACGCACTGTCAATCACCAATTCTCTGGCGGTTTGCCTGCTGGTAAGGTCTCACAGTTAGAGGGAAGGTCATCTGGATGAATGTGTCCTATTATGAGATATATGCCTTCATCCATTCATAGAGGTCAAAAGGTCAAACATCCAGTCAGACAAAGCTAAGCCCTTCGGAAACGAGGATTTATTATGAGCTGAATGATAGTGTCAGAGAACACAAAACTGCATCCAAGAGGCAAAATATGAGATTAAAAAAAACAGAAGAGAGATAAAATGCAAGAAGAGACTCAGCAAAAATTAAGAGACTGACAGAAAATTCAAAATTAATGGTCTTCAGTTTTTATCCTACCCTGGTTCTTTAAAGTTCTTTACAGAGTTTACACACACACACACACACACATGCTCATGTGCATTTTTGTTTCAGGTTACCTTCTAGGGACCAATTTTACAAAAAATCATGCATTGTGGGAAACATCTGCTCTTTATGGGGACCAAAGTCAGGTCCCCATAAGGAAAAGTTTTGTTGGGGTGTTAGGGGTTAGGTTTAGCACTAAGGCATGAGTTGTGAATGGGTTAGGGTTAGGTATTTTTTCCATTTACCCTTTATTTATCCAGGTAGTCTCATTGAGCACGAGAACTCATTATCAAGAGAGACCTGTTTAGGGAGCAGATGGTGGGGGTTGAGGGTCTTGCTCAGGGGCCCAGAGTGGGGCGAATGAGGGTGGAGGCAGGTGTGGGTGGGTGTTTCACCTTTTTCCACCCACACTTTTTTTTTAATGTTGTCGGTACCGGGGCTTGAACTGGCGACCACCGTCTAACCACTGCGCCACCACTCCCCCACTAGGTGTACATCTATAAAAAACACGGTCTTCATGTGGTTGGCCTAGCTTCTGTACTTTGTAAAGCAACTAAGAAAGTTTTAGAGAAACTGAGGAAAGGCTAAAGTTATAAGTTTTCAACTTGTTGATTGGTGTTAAGGGATGTTTGATGAAGGGTTATGGATGTTTTTTAACTACTATGCCTGAGAATGTTAAGTGCCCATGAACCATGTGTTTGAGTTCGCAGAGTTTTTTTCTCTCTCAGAGAGAGCTGAATGGGGTCCTGCATGAGCAGCTGGATGGCCAAGGACTCCGGTCTGCCTGTCCACCAGGAGCTGATAAGCATATAAAAACAAGACTCACACACTGCCCGTGGCAGATTCTCCTGACTGGGCTCCATGTGTGTAAACTTCTGCACATCTGTGTAACGTGTTGTGAAAATCTGCCCTAGCAAGTAAAACCAATTAAAAATCTTCTCCTGTCATATAATGTGGCTTCTTTGAGTAAGTAAGATGAATAGAGGATATTTTCATCCAATAATTGAAACTTGTAATATTTTTATATTCAGTCTGACATTAACTGGTTTGTAAAATAAAGAGGGATTGGAGTTGAACTTGAAAACCACTATGATCACTTACTGAACTCAAACTCAATACAGTAAATAAGGACACGGCTGACCTGACTCTACTGTCAGGTTACATCACAGTAAAGATATCTGGGTAAAACAAAAATCAGAAGGTATTATTGTCTTTGTAAAGTTGTGAATTATGTGTTGGCTTCAGGTTTGAGTGACTTTTCCTCCTGATAATAATTACAATCTGTAATTTTAAAATTAGCTCCTGGAAACTGTCTCTGTCTTCTTGGCTGCGACCTTTCATGTCATTTCATACCAACCGGTGTTTTGGAAAGAGACACTTAGTGATGGGTTTGTCATTGAGGTCCTTGCCTGACCTACTGAATGTTTGTACACATTTGTCTCGTTCCACTTTCCAGCCTACTGTGCAGTTCTGAGATTGGCTCGTCAGCCTGACAGTCACTGATAAGCACAAGCAAGATCGATTAGCTTGGCCTTTTAATGCATTCAACTTTTTTCCCTGTTGATTTAGCGTTGAAGATGTGAGGTGATGATTGTGTGACTTTGGAAACATGTACCCAAAGGGCAAATACACTGTAAACAACATTAGGCATTAAACAATATTTTAAGAAGCATTATAAATGCAACCTAACAAGCTACAGCTGACCGCCACAAACAAACACTGCAGAAAATAAAGAACACACATTGACTCACCAGTCGGCGATGAATGTCAGTGAGTTTCTTCTTTGCACAACGACACAGCTCTGTTTGGGAAAAAAAAAAAGGAAAATAAATTAAAAAGTTGTGTAAATTAAATTTTCAAAGCATAGTTTCATAAATGGTATCAAATGAGAAATACAGTATGTTGCATGACTATCACAGTACAGTATAAACACTTTTTTGAAATCTGCTGTCACAGTGTTCTGCAAACAATTAAGAAAAATACAGTTTGAAAATATAGCAAAAGTAAAATATTTATCTACTAAGGAGGTAAATAAAAGTGTTTTTATTGTAATTTACCTAAAATGAATGAACATGTTGTTTTTTTCTTCCATCATAAACAAAATTTATAAAAGACCTTCAGTAAGAAATTTAACCCTCGGAGCAGTTCAGGACCAGCATTGATGCTGAGCAGCTGCTCAAAGCTGCTCTCCTGCCTGACTCTAACTCATACGAGCTCGGAGTTGATGAATAAAAGTATAATAGCAGAGAGCAGCAGTCTAGCAGCAAGTTTCAGGTTCATTTTCTTCCATTCTGTGATGGCTTATGAATGTGGAGACTACTTAAAATATGGAAAGAAACATTTTATGATATAACAGCTGGCAGCATGTTGGCTTGGTAGAGCTGTTGCCTCTCAGTGAGAATGTTGCCGGATCAAATATAGGTCGGGGCCCTTTCTGGGTGGAGTTTGCATGTTCTCTTCATCATGCGTGGGTTTTTCCAGATACTCCAGTTTCCTCCCACAGACCAAAAACATGCATGTTAGTCTGTTTGGTAACTCTAAATTGTGCCTAGGTGTGAGTGAGAGAGTGAATGGTTGTTTGTCTTCTAAAAAAGTTAAGTCTGGTCCTCTGGACATTCAAAAAACAAAACAAACAAGCAAACAAACAAAAAAGTAGAAACGTTTCGTCTTTCATCCAAAATACTTTTTCAGTCTTTCGGATGAAATGTTTCTACTTTTTTGTTGTTTTTTTGTTTTGTTTTTTAAATGTCCAGAGGACCAGACTTAACTTTTTTAGATTTTTCTACCTGGATTATTGAGCATTCATCAGGATAGGTTGTTTGTCTTGTTTATCTCTATGTGTCCCTGGGATGGACTCCAGACCTGTCCAGGGTGTTCCCCAACTTTCATGCTGTGACTGCTGGACAAGGGCACCAGTGACCCCCATGACCCAAAAAAGACAAAACAGGTAAATATAGTGAATGGATCACTAGATATATGTGAAAAGATAAAGACAAAACGTCCCTTTTTTTCTTTAATGCAGCATTATTTATCTGTATATTTAAAATATTTTGAGAAAGAGCAACACACACACAACCACACACGGAACTGTATATATGGACTGAAAATAAACTGAAGAACGACACAGGCACTAATTAAGGCAGCACAAGAGCAATAGAAGCTGGGATCTACCAACCAAACAGGAACCAAGATGCAGGCTGTGCAAATATCCCCCTGAGACGGTCCAACACATAATAGCAGGGTGTAAGATGCAAGCAGGCAAAGTATACGTGGAACTCCAAACAGTATATAAGAACAGTGTATACTGTATATTGAAGCCAAGATGGCTGCGCTCAGCCAGGCTGCAGCTTCACAGGGTCCCAGTGAAAACCAAGTTTTGTAAGTTTTGGAATCTGCTCCAAGCCCAAATTCGTTCACTTTAAGTGTGTGCATTATAGCCGAACCAAACTTATGAGCATAAGAGTGAGTTTGACTCTGGATACAGCAGTGATCAGCAATGATCAAAAAACTATGCTCGACAGACTGCATCTTCTACGAACATCACTGTGGAGACACGCAGCAGCGCTCTAATGGGAAGAGGAGGTGCTGTGGCCGAGGAAAGAAAAGAGGTGTGTGCACCTACGTGAACAAAGGTTGGTCCACAAACTGTGACCTGATGAGCAGTTCCTGCTCCGAGACTTTAGAACAACTGAGTGTGAAATGTCGATCACATTATTTACTTCGGGAGACGGTGTTTCTATATAGCCCCGGATGCTAATGTTAAAGACGCTCTGCAGGAGCTCCATGATAACATCAGCACGCTTCAAAACAAGCATCCGGAGACATTTTACATGGTGGCTGGTGATTTTAATCACGTAAACCTGAAAGACACTCTGCCAAGTTTTTATCAACAGGTGAACATTCCAACATGGGTAAATAATGCTCGACCATGTTCACACCAACATACGAGATGCATATAAAGCTGTACCCCGCCTCCACTTCAGCTTCTCTGACCACATCTCCATTTTTCTAGACCCTGTCTACCTCCTGAGAGGTCCTCACAAACTGAGTGACTGTGCAAGAAGAATCACAGTGGGAGAGCCCACCCAGGCACTTGTGAGCACTTTGAAGGAGATACAAGCTTCTTCACATGAAATGGGAGACACTGAGCATACAACAACTGTTGCCCGAGTTTTTCACCAGTCTGTTTATGGGAGAGCAGTAAAAAGAAGCCTCTGTTGAAGAGAACAGAATAAATATTTAATAGTCCCTAAACAATTTACAAGAATTAGTTGAGAACTATAATATAAACTTCATAGAGCAGCTTGTTTTGATGACACTGTATCATTGTTTACTGGGAGCTGAGGTGTTCCCTTTAAGAGACCATTATGTTTGGCTAAATGTTTGTGTGTACCAATACCTTAAAAATAAGGGGTGTTTCAAGTACCACTAATAATAATACAAAGAACAAAGCTGTTATTTCAGTCAGTTCCACAAGATAAACACGTGGCCGATCAGCCCTCCGTTGCGAGCCTGCAGTCTTGTCACGTGCTAACATGCTAACCATTATAACATGTCACAATCAACCAGTTTCACAATAGAGTACCACTAAAAAAAGGGAGAAATTCCACACCTCTGGTTGACAAGACACAACTGACTGGGCTTTCTGATGGATACAATGAACAACAAACCAACATCTTTTTTTCTTATTTTTTTAAACTAGCATAGTTAAGGGGATTTCCCCCCATTGGTAATGGAATAGTTCAGACCCACATGGTCAGTCCAGGAGGGAGAAAACAAACAAACAAACAAAAAAGCTGCATATTTTATCTTTATCTTCAAACTAGTTTGTGCACATGTCAAATCTGCCTAAATTATCAAAAAATGAATGACTGGATTATTGTAGCCACGGTGTTATAGAGCAGCACTGCAGTCAAACTTGAGCATCGCCGACACCGTCAGAAAACACAACCACCATCCTCATCAGCAGAGCATCATAACAAATCATTATTATTCAGAGTAAGTAATTCCCCTCCAGCGCAGCAGTCATTATCGTCCTGTCATTATTATCTTGTAGCAGATGAACATGCTTCGCATTCAGAGAACTCCTTTCACCTTGTTCATGAAGAAAAACAATATTTTCTCTCAGAGTATGTTTGGCTGCTTTTGCCAACACTGAACTTATTCCCAATCCCAGGTTGTCTTTGTTCATGGAATAAATGGTTATAAAGTGAAGCATGCTTCTTATAAGTCTCTGAATTATTGGATTACACAATGTACACTCCCATCACCAGGCTGGGGACCTGCACTGGGCCTTGGATCATTTG
>JARVGV010000001.1:55010694-55022626 GCA_031762435.1 Hypsolebias longignatus
ACCTCTCTAAGTGACTTTAAACATCTGTTAAGTTCCTGGCAAAAACCAATGCAGACATGTTCCTGTTTTTAGTTTTCCACACTGTCTTACAACCTAGCTGTTTTTTGCTACTTTTCCTTGTAATAATCCTTTTGATTACCATTTTATTTTCACTTGTTAAAAAAAAAAGTGTACTTTATGAATGTTTATTGTTGTCTTTGTTGTCTACTGTTGTTATCATTCTTTGCTAAAATCGGGTCTCTCAATAAGCCAGATAAAACCCTATTTGAAACATGTTTGAAACATGATCCCAAACGTTTCATTACAAAAGGACTTACTTCTTGTGTTTACAAAACTGTTGATTATTCATCAACTTACGAGAAGTACTCACAAAAATCTACATGGGAATTGGATCTAAGCTGCACATATGTAAATAAAAGCTGGAGTAGATTATTAAATTCAGCTCAGACAATACTGGTATCTACTGATACCAAACAGACAAAGTCAATTCAATATTTTTCACCAAATATATTATATGCCATATAGACGTGAGTAAAATATTTTTTTTGTTGTTGTTGCTTGTTTATCAAAAAAAAAAAAAAGTATGCACTGTTGTACTCCAATTGTAAATTTTAATTTGTTATACATTATCTATACAAGAACAAAAAACAAAAAAAATCTGGTCTCTCTTGTAAATGAGTCCCTGAGGCTCGATGGGATTAACCTGTATAAAGAAAGGTTGAATGAACTGGCTCTGACCAGACAACGTCTGTGACCAGTGTCCTGAAAGGATGGTAAGGGTGTCTTGATCTTCTCTGCCATTCTCAACAGCCTCCTCAAATCCTTCCAGTCCGCAGCTGGGCAGCTTCCTTCCCAGACTTGAGATACAGCTGGCCATGATGCTCTTGATGGTTCCTCTGTAGAATGTGGTGAGGACATGGGATGGGAGGTGTGCTTTCTTCACTAGGGACCCAGTGTTTCTTGACCAAAATAGCTGATTATTTATATGCACCCCCAGGAACCTGGTGCTCTCCACCACCTCTGTGTTATTTATGACATGAAATTAAATGAAATTAAGGACCTAATGAACCACTATCTTCTCCAGTCTTTTGGGTTGAGTACAAGGCTTTTTTAACCACCATGCAGGTCCTCTGGACGTTTGCGCTGAAACGTTTCGCCCCTCAACCAAAGGACCCCATCAGTATGAGGCGCCACAGCAAAATCAGTCCCATAAACAGCACACTCTCACAGTGTAGCAACCAGCCCAATGGTGACAAGATGGCCTCCGGACGTTGACTGGAGGAGTTGATGGGGAAAGGACGGACTCCAGAAACCATCTTATCACCACCAAACTGGCCCATCACGACAGTGTGCTGCCCATGGGACTGAGCCCGTCGTGACTCCCTGGACCGATGAAGTCCCCTGGATGAAGGGCGAAACATCTCAACACAAAAACCATCCAGAGGACCTGACTTAATTTTGTTGAATTAGCTTAAAATAAAATACAGAGTAAGAAAGAACTGTTTAAAAGGTAAATTAGTTTACAAGAGTTTACCATTTTAGGCCAAAATTTTCTATCTAAACTTTTGTTTCCTTAGATCTTTTGCCTGACTTTCAGCGTGAGTTTGCAGGAGGTGGACAGTCCTTCATTTTAAGGTAACGGGCCGCTCAGAGGCTGAGACCGGCTTTAATGAAGACGAAGTCCCCCACAGCCAACTCGGTTCGATTCTGGTCCTGTGACACAGGTTCTGGGACACAGGTACACTTCCTCCACCCCGAATGAGGGCACCACGAGGCCAGTCCAACAGAAAGCAGCAAAAATACCACCCTGCGATTCTTTTCGGAACCAGGTAGAACGACCAGATCCAGATGAGAAATTCGGTTGGGGTCCAGAGAGAGAAAAAAATCACCAGAACTTTGTGGGACGGCTCCCCAGCTTGAGGGGTCACCTGGCTGGTAGGATGCGCTCAGACTGACCGGTGGGGTGGGAGCGGCCGGTCCTGGGCCAAAATAATATTTTGGACAGTCCTGTCCGGCTCTCTGAATCACTGAACATCCAGTTCGGTTGGAAGGGAGACCAACTCTAGTAATGTTCGAAAAACGGGTCAGTTTGATGATGAAAGACAACAGGGAAGCCAGAGGGAGCTGCCGTCCATCAGCTTGCTGGAACCGGAAAATGATGCAGCTCCTGTAGTATTGTGGTCTCTGTTCCAGTTCATTGTGGTGAAAAGAGAGCTGAGTTGAGGCAGTAGAGACAAAATTGTTGAACAAAACTCCACAATACTTGACCATGGGTAAAACACTGGTTCTTACAAAACATTTGATGAGTGGAAAATAATCTCAGGTGAAAATGTTGCACCAGACTGGGCAAACAAACATCAAAAGCCACAAAAATGACACAAGAACTGAGAAGCTTTGCCCCAATGCGAAATCTGTGGCACAATTTTAACCAAGAAAATCCATCCATCCATTATCTTTCTGTGTGGAGTTTGCATGTTCTTCTAGTGCTTGCATGAGCTTTCTCCAGGTACTCCAATTAGAAAACTTTGCAGTGATTTGGCGCTATATAAAACTGAACTGAACTGAGATGAATTTCCTCCCACAGACTAAAAACATGCATGTTAGGCTGCCTTCAGGCCCAGGCCTCCCTTACAAAAGAGATCTGTGATCTCAATGGGATTTGCCTGATTAAATAAAGGTTAATAATCTTCCACTTGTTCCAAAGTCGGGTCACAAGGGGCAGTTTGAGCAGGGAGACCTAGACAACTCTTTCCACAGCCACCTCTTCCAGCTCTTCTGGGAGGACCCCAAGGCGTTCCCAGGCCAGCTGAGAAACATAGCCCCTCCAGCGTGTCCTGGGTCTTCTCCCAGTGGGACGTGTCTGGAACACCTCACCAGGGAGGCGTCCAGGAGGCATCCTAACCAGATGTTCGAGTCACCTCAACTGGCTCCTCTCCATGTGGAGAAGCAGCAGCTCTACTCTGAGTCCCTCCTGGATGACTGAGCTTCTCACCCTATCTCTAAGGGAGAGTCCAGACACCCTGCTGAGAAAACTCTTTTTTTGGCCGCTTGTATCCATGATCTTGTTCTTTCGGTCACCACACAAAGCTCATGACCATAGATGCGGGTTGGAACATAGATCGACCAGTAACTTGTAAATTGTAAAAACTGGCCAATTTAATATTAAAATAGTTTTATTTGATTGTTTTTAATTTTCTTGTGTGTTGGAGTTTTCCTGGGTAGATGAGAGAGTAGATTCCCTTCGCCTTTGGGTGAGGGGATGGGCTCTGACTGTTGTTTGTGCCTATGTGCCAAATGCCATTTCAGAGTATCCAGCCTTCTTGGAGTCCTTGATGGGGGTGCTGGAAGGTGCGCCAACTGGGGACTCCTTTATTCTGCTGGGGAACTTCAATGCACAAGTGGATAGTGACAGAGTGACCTGGAGGGGCTTGATTGGGAGGAATGGCCTCTCTGATCTGAACTCAAGCGGTGTTCTGTTGTTGGACTTCTGTGCTAGTCAAAGTTTGTCCATCACGAACACCATGTTCGAACATAAGAATGTCCATAAGTGCACTTGGCACCAGGACGTCCTAGGTCATAGATTGATGATTGACTTTGTAGTTGTGTCATCTGATTTGCGGCCGTTTGTTTTGGACACTCGGGTGAAGAGAGGAGCTGAGCTGTCAACTGATCACCACCTGGTAGTGAGTTGGGTCAGATGGTGAGGGAACAGTCCCAGAAGACCCAAACATGTAGTGAGGGTTTTCTGGGAACGCCTGGCAGAAGAACCTGTCTGAAAGATCTTCAACTTGCACCTGTGTTAATAATATATATGTTCCTAGAATAAAACAACAGTGGAGTAAATATTTTGTGTGATGTCAATTTATTTATTTTGCATATGTTTTAAAACTAATTAAACTAATACCCTTATCTTAATACTAATACATGTTAAATTTCAGAATTTATTTTGAGAAGTTAGCCCTCTCCAACTCATCCTAGAAATCAGGAGAAAAGAAAATATGAAATCCTAAAACCAATTTGTTTGAATTAAAGGACTAAAAGCTTCACTCATGATTGCTCATTTGTTCATATTTTTTATTTTCTTTATAACATTATAAGACATCTACACTTAAAATGTATTTGGCAAAATACAACAATTTGGCAAAAAATAAAACAAATTACTAATGTCATGACTGACACCGATAACTTCAGTAAACTGGCAGAATTTTAGCAGATTCTGTCCCGCACAGCATACAGTGTTTCTGAAGTCCACCAACATCTGCATCTGACTCGCCAATAACATCTGGACTCTGCAGTGTGGTAGCACGCTGTTTAACAAAAATTATCATCATTTCTGTGTTTGTGCAAAAAGAAGAAGAAAAAAACAAGATTGTGAAATAGGACAGACAACACTCATTTAAAAAAAAATTTGCTCCAGTCCTTGGACTTTGTTTTCATACAGGAGAATAGACTGTACAATATAAAACCATAAACAGAAGGTTTCAGAGTTTATCTGTGGGACAAACTGAAGTCTTCATTCTGAACTCACAATTGCTCCGTAAAGAGAGCTGAAAGCACAGTGAGCCACACAACTTCACAAATAATAAATAAAAGTGCTGTCTGCTGCATTTTGGCACCACCTTCTCCATTAGGACACAACTGCAGGATCATAACCTGATATAAAATTCATTAAATGTAAAATAAAAAATAAAAAAACTCAACCCCACCCCTCAGCACCGACCAGTAATCATTGTCTCTGATGTCTTTTTCCACTTTGCATCTCTCACCTTTCTTTTTATTACAAAGCCCCTTGTGGCACCAAGCATCATACATGAGACAGTAGGATCCCATTCACCTGCTGACCACACCTGCATGACATAACCAAAGCTTGAACTGGTTTGAACTGAAAACTGTTTATAACACTGTAATTTTCAGTCATAAACTCTGCTCCATCTGTCTGTTGAACATACAGTAATGATGTGCAACAGGATTCAACCATGACGTTCAACCAGGGTTCTTATAAGAATCCTGGTTTGATCAGCTTGCCATTTTGTTTTAAAAAGGTTTCCTAATGACATTTTGAGATAAGATTTCATGGGAGCAGATGGGTTCTTGCTTTACAAGGTTGACGGTTAAAAAATACAGTATCACATTATTAGCTCAAATACAGTATGTTTAAGACTTTGACCAAGAGGCTGCTGGCTTAACTTGCATTAAATGTTTTCCTGGTTTTGCTCAGAACTATGTGTGAAAACAATGACTTTTTTTAATGTTTATGGTCTATTACATGGTCTGGAGACAGACACATGGACAAAAAGCCAGGAGACAGAACTGGAAGTGGCAGAAATGAAGATGCTGAGGTTCTCCTTAGGAGTGACAAGGATGGATAAGATTAGGAATGAGATCATCAGAGGTACAGCACATGTTGAACAACTGGGAGATAAAGTTAGAGAGACCAGACTGAGATGGTTTGGACATGTCCAGAGGAGGGAGAGTGGGTATATTGGTAGGAGGGTGTTAAAAATGCAGCTGCCAGGAAAACGACAAAGAGGAGATATATGGATGCAGTTAGAAGGACGTGGAGGTAGTTGGAGTGATGCCAATGTGTGGAAGGCATGGTGAGATGGAGGGGGGTGACTTGCTCTGGTGACCCCTGAAAAGGGAACAACCCCCTCAAAAGAAGAATGTAGGATTTAGACCTTAATATAACTTTGAGCAGATGTTCTCAACCCTGGTCCTCCATGTCCACTGGTCTACAAATTGTATCTGTTTCATTGCTTCAACACACCTGGTTCAAATTATTGAATTACCTACTCTGAATGTCATCAAGTTAAGTAGAAGTATGTCAACAACTCATTCATTTCAGTCAGATGTGTTGAAGCAGGGAAATATCTTAAACATGCAGAACAGTGAGCCGAATCGGGGTTGGGGACCTTACTATGAGTACATATTTTTTTTACCCCTGAACATACAAGGAAAATCAAACACAAATATTTACAAATGCATCTGTTTTTGTTGCCTCCATCATGTTTTGCCTGATTATGTGATTACTCCAACACTGATTTCTCTCTCACTCATTTAAGTTCTTTGAAGCAAATAGGCAGCTGCATAAGAAGCTTACAAATTACTATATTGTCTGATCTTCTATTCCCAGCATCCTTTTTGAAAAATAAGTTATATCTAGTGAGAGAAAACCTCTGGTGGCTGATTAAGAGTTGGGAATGAGACGTCGGCTGGAGGCGTTTGTGAGAACTTAATTTGGGAGGTGTCAAACATTTCATCTGCATTTCGACTGAAATGCAAATCTGTAATTACCTGGTTCACTTTAAGTAGACTGATTGCAATGGTAGACACAAAACATCAATGAGATAAAGCACAAGTAGTTGATTATGACAGAAAATGTATTGGATAAACGAAAAAAAGTGACAGGTGAGAAAACATGAACGTGTACACTCCTGTTACTTAAATAAAATATGAATAGTAATTACACAGATGGATAATAAGTACTAAATATTAATGTTATTTGAATTTTCTGTAGCTTAGTAAGCTTGTTTATGTCCATTATTTAAGGTGAAGGCAAAGCAATGTTTTTGTCTGTAGCATTAGTAATGTATTTCATGAACCACTGGACACATTTTGATGAAACTCACATAAAGTAATCATTGGAAATGTATACAAATTATTAATTTTATAAGACATAATGCCTGCCGTGGATAAAAAAAATCTTAGAAAATGCTGAAAGGGCTGTGACTCAGTCAATTTTTCAGGCATTAAGCTTAAATTTGGTCTGATAGTAGATATCTACAATTTTTTTTTGTCTGTTTGTTTTTTTGAATGTCCAGAGGACCAGAATTAACTTTTTTTTTTTTTTAGATTTTTCTACTTGGATTATTGAGCATGCATCAGGATATGGCCAGTAGAGTATTCCTGATATGACCCAAAATTGAGTGTGTATAGTACACCTAAAAATATCCAGTTTCTCATATTAAGATTTTAAGAATACTTCTACGAATAAGAATAAATCCTGTAGAATTGTTCACTGGTGTAAGGGTTTCAGTTTTATTCTGCAACTTCCTGATTTCCAAGATGGCGCCTACAGTTGTCGATCATTTCCTTGATGAGCTCCAGAAGAATAAAAGGTTGCAGAAGAGCTCTCTTCCCCGCTGGAGCATTACATGCCTACTGGTATTTGTGCTATCAGCCTCCTTGTGTTTTACAAGAAATAAGAAAGTACTTACATTGTCCAACAATGTTCAGTCAGGTCATCTGGACAGGTTCTTTTTTTTTTTGGTTGTTGTTAAGAGACGTTTATCCCTCCATCCATCCATACAATGTACTTACCTTGTGTTCTCTTCGTGTCTCAGTATCTGCTTCCTGAGATTTCTTTGTTCCGTGTGCTGGACTCTTCTGTGAATCCTTGAGACCTCTTTGTGACTTACCTCAGCTGTTCTACCACCTTCCAATCACCAACTACTTCTACTCACTCTCTGCTCTTCTCTCGATGCTCCTACTCCTTCATCTACCTGTTTCATAGCCCTCCTGTGTACATATATTCATATTCATTCACTGTAAATAAAGCACTTTGATTAATAGAACTCTTGGAGTCTGTTCTCTCAGTCCATATTCTCTGGGTATTAAATGTTATAATTGGAAATATTTCAAACAGTTTTGGCTGCCAAAGTTAATCAGGAATTTTAATGTGAGATAATTATTCCAGTTTTTTGTTTTATTTTCTTTCCAGTATTTTCTTCTAAACTACCTAAAAGTTCTTTTAAAATATGTTTTCTTCTTTAGATTTGCAGCGAGTTTGACTGACTGCTCAGCAGCAGCTGGTGCAATAATAATTACCACCCTTCACACTAAAGAATGATGCATTCGGTCTGCCAGGTGAATTGTAATGTGTTGTGAAGAGCCTCTGTCAAATGCCAATGCAGAAAATATTGTTTCTGCTGGCCTTCCACAACCTCTTTTATTTTTTATGTTTTACAATTAATAATATTTATAATCTCAATTCCTCAACTTTAAAAGTTCCTTACAGTTGCCAAAGTGACTTTTATTTGCATCCCGAACTGTGAATCAACGAAAAACAATAATGCAAAGCCCAACAATATTAAGCTCTCTCTCTCTCTCTCTCTGCACAGTTACACACATGCACATGCAGTATGCTAACATTATAAAGATCAGTTGACACTTGTCAGATTCAAGAACACAAGGACAAGTTTGGATCTCAACTGGCACAAGTGTCAAACTTGGTGTTGCAGACACAAACTCTGACAGCTCTCTGTGTAAACACGAACATCAACAGCAGAGTGAAGTGAAAATCTTTGCCAAGGGCTACAAACAAAAAGAAACTAATTAACATTCAGCACCCTAAACACATCCCGGGCTTCCTTCTTGCTCTCTGCTTCACTCCTCTCCCTCCTGTTGTTTGTTTGTCAACCCCACCACATCATCTGCTGTTAATGGGATGCTTTCACAGCACATGAAGACAATGAAATGAAATACCAATATGCAAGTATGTGCCTGCCCGGACAATAGTGACAGGAATGGAACACAAAGATGCACAGTTATGACTTCGCTAAGACGACAGCATGCAGCCGGCTACAGTCCTCCCTGCATCTCTTTGTTTCTGACACTGTGTTTGTGAGCCTGCTATAAACAGATGTAAAGTACAACATTGTAACCACAATCCCCATGGGCACCTGGGGAGCCTTTGCACATGAAATCTATCTTCCTCTCATCTCTCTGACCCTTCTTCTGTGAATCCACAGTGGACCAGTTGTAATTATGGAGCTGAATGATTTGGCATGTAGTACCATCGACAGGTTTTGTTGTCTCTCCTGTTTTTTGCCTAATCTGCTGGAATTTTCTGGCATGTCCCATGCTGCAACTCGATCTGCAGTTTCAGTCCAAGCATGAATCAATACCTTCTTTGGGCCAAATTATTAAACTGCATCAAACCCAGGACTTGGGAATGCTGCTTTAAACCTACCTGCACGGCTGAGTTCTTAAAAGGATAAAGCTAGTAATGCAGGTAGCTGCATTCAAACAGTGCACAAGCACTGAACAGTGTGCTGTAACTTCTGACTGATGAAGCCCTCTGGAGTGAGGGTGAAACGTTTCTACTAAAAAGAAACTGTCCAGATGACCTGATTGAGAATTATCAGATTTGACACCTGGATTATTGAGCATGAACATTCTTATATGCTCATATGTTCAGTGTTTTCTTTCTTCACTTCCTGCTGTTGTCTTGTGACACTTTGGTTTTAAAAGTATATCATTTAATGTCATAAACAACAATCATGAAAATTTCTCCAGACATAAACTCTCCCAAGGCGATGCTAAAGTGCACCATAAAGGCAGTTAACATTTATTTACCCACAAACTTTGTGGGTTTTCTTTAAATGTTGACTTGGGGAAAAAAAAAAAAAAAAAAAAACTCCCCAAAGCCTTTCCCAGAAGCCGAGGTTTCCGTGAAAGACCTAAAACTCTGACTCGTGTGGTTGTGGATGCCAACATTGTTTTTCTCTTCACCACACTTCAGCCCACATTTGTATTTATGACGCTCAGCTCGAGATAAATAACAGTTTTAACTCAGATGGTGAACATTTTTTTGAAGCTCCACCAAGTTTAATTCATGCAAACCAGATTTGTTTTGCCTCTCGTCGTGTAATTTGATCCAAATTGCGTTCCACTCCCCCGCGATAGGTGAAAAACCTCGAGGTAAGAACAATACATTTATTTTAGTACTGTATTTATATATATATTAAGGCTTTATAAACCATTCCCACACTCTTGCAATGTTCTAAACTCTTCAGCCTACGTCATTTTAACAACGTATGTATACGTACTTTACAGTACTGCAAAATTTGGCATGGAGACTCACCAGCCTTGGTCCGGTTCTGATCGGCTCTGCAGCCATTGAGCACCAGACGCTTTGGGAGGGAGCCGGACCTTCGGAGATCCAGCACAAAACCACACAATGGTCCTAATCGAGTCCAAATAATCCAGAGGGATCCAGACGAAAAAAGTCCAGTTGAGCTCCGGAGAAGACACTGGACCTCCAAACGAGAGGCTTCCTGGGCTGGCAAGCAGCACCCGGATTAACCAATGAGGGTAGAAGTCCTGGTCCAATTCCCTGTAGGTTATGTACGGCTCTCTGCATCCACTGAGTGCCCAAGTCACTGTGAATAAGGATCAAACTTTTAGTCATGTTTGGATCCGATCAAAACTTTCCCTCCAATTCATCAGGAAGCAGCAGCTGGAAGCACTGTTGACTTCTGGGTAGTGTTCAGTATTTTTGGCTGAATAAGTCATAGTTTTTTGCATAATTTGCATGCCCTGTGACTTATATGCTGAAACGACTTATTTATGGATTTTTTCCCCATTTTTGTAAATCAATTTTTGGCTGAGATATAACAATTTCATTCATTCTGACTGAAAATATTGAACACTACCATTTTCAGCCGCTAGATAGCACTCAAGCAGTAGTAGTAGTATGGCATGCCGTTGTGTCTTGTAATAGGTAAAAAGAGGCTAAAAGGAAAAAGAAGAGGGAAAAAAGAGGAAAAAAGGCTATTAATGACACAGTCGGCTTGCCATAGCTACCACCGTCGTCTTCCTGTAGCAATTGTCGAATCAACTTCAGTTCTCTGCACCGCCCCACTGAAATGCAGCTAATTTGATGATTGAAGTGCATTTATTAAGTAAAAGTTCAACTACTACTACTCTGTCGAGCAAACAAATAGTTGTTTTAGGTGTTTATCTTGTTAAATTTTGAAGAAATGTACAGTGTTCCGTTTTCCTGATTTAGTCCCTCTGCATGCTCCCAGAGCACCGAGGCAGCAAATACTTTTGAAATTAAGCTGATCTGACCGTCAAAGTGCATTTATTAAGTAAAAGTCGGACTGAGACACACCTTTGCTATAATTTTGAGCAAACACATAATTGTTTTTAAGTATCAATCTTGTTATTTTTTTGTTAAAGTCCTCCCGTGCAGGCTCCCACAGCCTCCATTTGGCAGCCAATCAATTTTTGGCACATTTCCGGGTTTGGTCCACATTTCCAGGTTGTCAGCGGTGACACGTAACAACTGAAACACACCAGTGGTGACGCATAATAGATGCGATGTATACGTTGAAGCAAAATATTTATGGATTTTTCCACTTTTTTAGACATATTTGGACTGATGCAACTTATAGTGCAGTGCCACATGTACGGTGGAAAATACGGTAGTTGTTTTGACGTGCGTTACAGTGTAGGCTTATTGAAAGAAAACTCCAAATCGTCTGCCCCTCTCTGAAATATTTTTTCGTTAACTTTTTATCTCATAACGTCCCGATCACCTGAATAATATTAAAGTTGACAATTGTTGAAAAACCATGAAAGAGCGATTCCGTGAAAGTCGAACCGCGAAGTAACAAGGGACTACTGTAAAAAGATCTGAACCTGTTGGCCAACACAGAGCCAGCATCCAGGCAGGAAACAGACTGAAGGGGGTTTGTGTAAACCTGCTAATGATAAAGCAGCAGTTTGGACTCGGACCCTCCAGCTCTAAAAGGCTGTAATGTAGCCAGGAGTGATGGACGCGCTGCGACACGCTCTGCTGCCTCACATCCATTCATCAGGTCCTGCAGAATGTTGAGCGAGAACTGAGCTGAAGGTCCATATGGTCTAAAGATTTACATAAAAAATTCACAGCCTTCATATTTTGTAGATAATTCCTTGGAATTAAAAGTATTTCTGTCCTTTTTCTAAAGTTCAGCTTTAATCCAACCAAGATAAAAATAAATAAAAAAAATCTGTACTTCTCTCTTGTGATTGTCTATTGTTGATTGTTCAAGAAAAATCTATTGCTGTATTGTGTCATCTGGACTTTGAAACACAGGAATCAGGGTGGCTTATGGGTAATACCAGATGGCTAGGCCTCAGATTGACAAAGCCCCTTGGATGA
>JARVGV010000001.1:55074420-55086425 GCA_031762435.1 Hypsolebias longignatus
GGGCTCAGGGTCCTGCACAGATGTGGGGTCAGGGTCATGCACAGATGTGGGGTCAGGGTTGTGCACAGATGTGGGGTCAGGGTCATGCACAGATGTGGGGTCAGGGTCATGCACAGATGTGGGGTCAAGGTCGTGCACAGATGTGGGGTCAGGGACGGGTCATGCACAGAGGGGTCAGCGTCGTGCACAGATGTGGGGTCAGGGTCATGCACAGATGTGGGGTCAGGGTCATGCACAGATGTGGGGTCAGGGTCACAGGTCAGTTTTACTTTCAGACAGTTGGTTTCTGCAGATAATTACAGGGTTGTTAATCTGGGATTTGGACTATTGTCTTTGTGGTGAATTTACAGTCCATTGCGTCATTCTCCCAGTGCTCTGAAATGACGTCTCCGCGCCTCGTGCGTAAAACCTAAATTCTTTGGTAACAACAAAACCCAGAAAGCCCTCACCTGTCCACGCTGATCACGCACAGGGTCATGATGGAGGCGGTGCAGCACATTACATCCATGCCGATGAAGATGTTGCAGAACAAGTCCCCGAACAGCCACTTGCCCCCGGTGAGGTCCGTCACGATCACGAAGGGCATCACAGCGATGGCCACGGACAGGTCGGCCACGGCCAGGGACACCAGCAGGTAGTTGGAAGGCTGCCGAAGTTTCTTCACCACGCACACGGCGATCACCACCAGCGTGTTGCCCATCACGGTCACCGCCGTGATGACCGCCAGCATCACCCCGATGATGATCTTCTCCGGCCGCCCGAAGTCCAGCAGCTGCTCCCCGCACGACTCGTTCCACGCGGCCGTGGGAGTCGTGGAGACGAGCACGCTGTTGTACAGCTGCAAAGTGCCATTGAGAACTTCGGAAACGAGATCCTCCCTCTTGTTTAAAGTGGGCTCGACCCCCGAGCTGTTGAACATCACGACATGGAGGTTTTCCCGACCCGGGTGCAAGGAGGGACGCCTCGCCAGCGCGCTCCAGTTACGCGCATATTTGGATGTGTGGAACCAGCTGTGGGTCACTGGCCAGCGGATGTTCCAGCTGCGCCTCGTGCGAGCCGCCGAAGAGACCCTGGGTTTCTGAGTGAGCGGTCCGCGCGTCAGGAGGTGCTGTGCGCGCGGCCCATCCCTCCAGAGAACTACACCCAAAGAGACAAAAAGTTAAAGAATCCAAAGGAGAGCTTGTTCAGAGAGACCACAGCCTCTCCGCGCATCACTGCTGACTGCGTGCGGGGAGAGTTGCGCTGCGCAAACCGCACCTCTCCATGTGACGCACGCGTCAGAGCGCACAGACAGGCGGCCAAACTGTCAATCATTAGGAGCCAGTTTTGTGTATTAGGCGGGTGGACTCATCACTTCCTTTGTTTGTTAGTATAAATATGTTTTCCTTTTATAAAAATCAGTTTTATTAATATGAGACTAACGATTTCATCACGTTTCCTGTTTGAATTCATGCAAACACGCAGAGATCAGCGTTCATCTTTGAATTCTTTCAGTTGATATTCTTTGAGGGGAATGCGTGTCGCCCGCCACCTTTCGTGCCAAAGTGTTAAACTGAAACTATAAAAGATGTTGAGAAATATCGCGAGATCTCGCGAGATGTTCTTGACTACATGAAGGTTGAGCCCAGTTTCTTTCTCTAAAACTGTCAGAGTTGTAGACATCTGTGTGTCTTATGGCTGTGGTGGCCATCTTGAACATGGCTGACTCCAAATCAGCTGCAGGTGTGAGGATTTTCTGGGAGTTTCAGTCAAACCGAGCCACTCCTTCTTCATATATTTTGCTAACAATACAGACAAATTAACACTCAAACAGGCCTACGTTATTTTTTTCATTCATTCAACCTTTATTTAAACAGATAAATCACATTGAGCCTCAAAGACTAATTTACAAGTGAGATCTGTTGGACAGACAGTAAAAGTGGTGAAAAATTATACTCACCTGTTCACCTTCAGCAGCAGGGGAGAACCAGCACAACAGAGAAAAGACAAGGTCAGTTAAACAATTAGTAAAAGCTCAAATGTAAATTATTTTATTTTGTGTCTTCGGTGCATCTCTAAGGGATTTTTATTTTTTTCTTTTTATTTTTTTAGCTTGTGCTTTTTTAGTTGAATTCAAGCACTCTGCAAATCACAGGAAGAAGTCCGAGGACATTCCCAGGACTTGAACAGCTGGCATCTCTGTCCAAAAGCAGCTGTGCTCTGTTTTTTTCCATCTCCCTCCTGGCTCTGGAATGGACGCTGCTGTTTCCCACAAGTCGTCCCAGCTGTCCCTCCTCCTCCGCTGCAGCCATGGCCTCCACTCTCCATTACCCACTGCTCCGTGTGACTGACAGGTCAGCGATGATTGTCACATCAGATTAATGCTGGCGACCGCCGGGCAGTTTCCTCTGGACCTGCTGACAGGGACATTTGGCCATTTCACGCTGAAGATGTTACCAGTGTGTGGCCGTCAGATGGGATGGGTCCAGTTTCCAGAGTGGAATGCCTCAGAGGGGAGCTCCTGGCACTCGTGCTAAACAACCTGTCACTGTGTTAAATTGTCTCTCTCTCAGCCGCGCTGTGGGTTTTGTTTGAAAAGATCCTTAAATAGAGAGGGGTCACAGCTGATAACGAGGAAAAGGCTCAGCCCTGCACACGCGGCGTGCTCAAACAAAGATGGCTGCTTGTCTCTTCTTGACACCCGCCAAAAACCCCAGTTCAAACAAAGCTGCAGCAGTTACTCATCCATGTTTTGCAGCTGTGTGCATGGATAAATCTGTGGTGCTTCCAGGCGTCGAACAGGGATCTGGTCCAACTCTGGAGCTCTGGATTTGTTAAGAGTCTCTGAATCCACTTTACACACGATCTGTTCTCATACATTGTATAAAATGGGAACAAGAACAAAACACAATGAGGTGCAAACCTCACAGATGACGCCATGTTGCGTTGCAGTGGATGCAGCATGAGGTTTGGGAATGTTGCTGAAAAATGCATGGCTTTCTATGCATGGTGAACTTTGACCTGCATTCCTGAGCCCGTGCAGTGATGTCCAGAGTCAGAGCTGTTTTTAATGCCGAAGAGCACGAGCATCAAATATTGTTTTTCTGTTTGTCCTTGGAGCTCACAGGTTTCTCCAGATTCCTGAAAACTTTTGATGATATAAACTTTCGATGGTCGGATTATGCAAAAAGTCTTATTAATATTTTTGTTGAGCAACATTCATCTGAAATTGTTCGTCTGTTGGGCGGCACGGTGGCTCAGTTGGTAGAGCTGTTTCCTCTCAGCGAGAAGGTTACCAGTGCAAATCCCAGCCCGGAGCCTTTCTGCGTGGAGTTTGCATGTTCTCTCCGTGCATGTTTCCTCCCACAGACCAAAAAACATGCATGTTAGGGGCCGAGATGTAGAGGCAGGGCAGCTGGGACCCAAGAGTGTTCGATCCCCAGTCATTGCACATGTCATGGTGTCTCTGAGCAGCACACCCTATCCCCAGTTGCTCCTCGGTGCCTTCAGTAGCTGTCCACTGCTCCACCAGGGGATGGATGGGTTAAATGCAGAGAGCCACTGCCATCATTGTATGATGACATTACATAACACATTATTATCCATCCATTATCTTTTACCTGCTTCTTCCATTTTGGGTCACGGGGGTCGCCGGTGCCCATGTCCCGCAATCACAGTGTGAGGGGCGGGGGACACCCTGGGCAGGTTGCAAGTCCATCACAGGGACACATAGAGACAATTTAGAGTTACCTATCAACCTAACATGCATGTTTTTAGTCTGTGGCATGAAAGTGGAGTACCTGGAGAAAACACACACACATGCACGGAAAGAACATGCAAACTCCACCCAGAAAGGTCCCTGGACCGGGATTTGAACTGGGGACCTGCTCGCTGAGAGGCAGCAGCTCTACCAGTTGCGCCACCGTGCTGCCTTATTATTATTATCATTATTGTTATTATTATTATTATTGTTATTATTATTATATTATCATATTATTATTATAATCATTATTGTTATTATTATTATGTTGATTGGTAACTCTAAATTGTCCCTAGATGTGAGAGAGAGTGAATGGTCGTTTGTCTCGTTCGTCTTTATGTGTCCCTGTGATGGACTGGAGACCTGTCCAAGGTGTCCCCTACCTCTCACACATTGACTGCTGGATACACCAGTGAGGGCCAGTATGGTGTAGAGGCAGGGCAGCCGGCTCAGGACCGGAAGGTCCTGGGTTCGATCCCCGGTCACTGCACACCTCGTTGTGTCCCTGGGCAAGACACTTAACCCCGAGTTGCTCCCGGTAGGACTGGCTGGCGCCTTGCATGGCAGCCCACCGCTACCAGTGTATGAATGTCTGTATGAATGGGTGGATGGCTGGTACTGTAAAGCGCTTTGGGTCCCCTCATGGGGGCTAGAAAACGCTATAAGTAAGCTCCATTTACAATTTACAGTGAAAATATCTACATGCAGAAATAGGTTACACAGACAGTTAAAATCTACATTCACACACACATTATTTGCACTTGAACACTGTAAATGTGGTTCTTTGTCACACCCATTCAGTGGAAAGTTGTGGTAGCCACATGGCCATGTGGTTTTAGGCTTAGTTAGATCTGCCCGAGGTAAAGGAAATTGGGAAATGTCTTTCTCTTGAGCTGTTGTTTTTGCTGTTTTTCACCAAGTGTACACATTTCTAGCTTTTCTTTTTTGGTTTATGCTGTTCTCATTTAGTGTTCTTTACTTGTATTGCTCATTTGATCACAAAATCAGGATGGTTTGAAGGAATCAAATCACAATTTCAATTATCCCTCCTAATATATTAACATTTTTCAGTATATTTAAATGTATTTTATTTATTTATATTTTTACATTTCCTCTCAGTGCTGTCACATTTCTTTCGGAATCTCAAATTTTATTTCCTCTCACCCCCTCCCACGCCCTCTCCTCTCCCACTGTTTTCTGGACATTTTAAGCCATTATAAACCATTATTTGGCAGCCCAGTGTGTGTGCGTGTGTGTTGCTCTATTAAAGATCAAGATTGAAGCCTCGTGGAAAATCCTTAGCTTCCTTTTAAAATACAACCAGTATCGATGTCCAAGGTCTTAAAGAGAAGGGAGTAGGGTGAAAAGGAGAAGGATGAGGTCGGGAGGTCAGGGAGTAGATGGAAGATTTGTGAGGTAAGACCATAAGAAGGCAGAGGAGGGTTGTGTAAAACTAATAAATAGAGGAATTTAGTTTTGCAGCAAAAAAATATTCCCTGAGACTACTGTTTGCCTGAAAAAGGTAGCCAGAAACAAAGAAGCTAAAAAAAAGAGTAGTAAATACAATAAATCTCATTTTGGGTATCAGGTTTTATCAAACATTAAAGCATGACAGGATGTCCAAACAGTGCAACACACACACAAACATAGTGTTACATTTTTATTGTTGTTTGTTTTAAAATAAAAATAAGCTTCCGTCATATTATCTTCATAAAAATACCTGAAATGCAATCTCAGTTCTGACACCTTGACTTGTACCCCAAACTGTGTGCCATGCTTCCTCACCTTCACACATCATAACAACCTCCTGTCCAAATACATGGTGAACTTAGCAGAAACAGAGACAGGCTGACACCGGAGAGTGAGTAACCCAGTAGGAGCTGTAATGGGCTCCATATGTGCTCCATATGTGCCTGAGTGCCACATTTAGACGCCCATATCTGTCCTTTCCACCTCTTCCTGTGAATTCTCAACAGCATTCCTCTGAGGACACACATGCAGTGTTTGCTCACAGGACATGGCTGCACTGAGGATTCTGCTGTCATCCTGGGTACAATGAAAAAGCCGCTTTTCCAGATAATGTATTGCAGAAGAACACAGAGCACAGAACTCCAGACTCACTTAGTTTTATTTTCAAAAATTCTTGTCTTTTTAATCCAAGTGCACAAATGTAATGAAATATTACCCTTGAACATCAGAGCTGTACTACTCTGAGCTGTATTTTCATTTCAAATTACTTATGTGGCACAGAATTCAGAATTTTGTTTATTGATACCCACTTCATATATTAAATACAGAGTGCTAATGATTTGTTTTTGCATGTGTGAACATGTTCATCTACAACTGATACATTTTTGGGGTCAACCCAATTCAAGCCAGTCACCACAGCCATCTAATCAACTTTAGTCAGCACAATAATGGGTACACATCAGTGAGTTTTACATATTTTCATCTAAAAGCAGGTGTAGGAGCAGCTAGCAATCACAACATAATCTGAGTGCTAACAGATAAAGCTCAATAATGTGACATATTGTAATTTCCTGTGGTGAAGGGAAGTTTGAGATTGTCATCATTGTATGTTCCCAAACAGTGGCAAAATTAGTTATCTGCATTTAACCCATCACAGGTGAGGTACACCCAGGTGGAGCAGTGAGCAGCTATATAAGCACCCAGAAAGCAATTGGGGATTGTGTCTTGCTCAGAGACACCACAACATGTAGGAATGGCAACTTTTTGGTCCCAAGTCGGCTGCCCTACCTATACCCCATCTTGCCCCCAAAATGTGACTGTAAGAGCAAGTCCTTCAGCAAGAATGTAATATTCATCCTAATGCTAACTTCAGAGACATCATGATGTCACTGTCCAATAGCCACTTTTCTAGTTTCACATTTCAGTGATTCACTAACAGGAAAGGCTTGCCCTTTATTCATTCATAACATACACCATCTGACATGGTGACATTTCACTGAACAGGGAAAAAAAAACATCAGGACAAATTTATTTTTACATTTAAAGTTACTATTATACATGCATAAATTCGGGTACAACACCCCCAAACAGTTTTGTATCTATTTTCAGTCAGCATTAATTTCTATTGTATTGATCCTTTACACCTGCTTTTTTTATTGACTGTTATATACAAACATATTAGCATAATAAATTTATTGGTGTTTTGCATTGGCTTGGTAGTCACTGCTGCAGTCTGGTATCAAGCAAAGGTTGCATCAGGACCGCATCAGGTGTAAAGAAATTGTCAAAACTTTCATGCAAGTTTGCTCGCTGTGGTGACCCCTCAAGAAGCAGAAGAAAGTAGTAGGTATTTTACATCCTGATGGTGTTGTATACTTTTCTCAGGTGTCTGAATGACTGCATGCAATGACAGCTAAAACACATTTTACAGTAATTTTATTTCAACTAACCAGAATTAGGCATAAAACTGTCTAGACCCCAAAACATTGCAAAATACTGACTTTGATTATGTGCATTTGTAACTGTATAAAGGTAATTTTCTTTCCCAAGATTACTCAGAAGGACACATGGCACACTCAGTTTCTTACTTTCATGTACAGCTTGTTATTTCAATAATTCAGACAGAAATTTAACAGTAATCCAATAATCCAGTAATGTAAAAGTATGATGTAAATTGGTTGTTTTTAAGGGCTATCCAGTCCTTGTATAACCAAAGCAGGAGCTGTGTCCACATTCTTGGCGCAAATTCAAGCTCATTCCCAGTGTGGGTTGGACTCCACAAGGGCTGTCTCTTGTCGCTGATCCTGTTTGTGGTGGTCACGGACAAGCTCTTGAGATGTAGTCGGGGGAGGAGGTGTCTGGTTTGGTAACCTCAGGGTCTCATCTTTGCTTTATGCAGATGATGAGGTTCTGTTGGCATCTTCATGCCAAGACCATCCGCATGAACTGAGACGGTTCACAACTGAGTACGAAGCAGCTGGAATGATAGTCAGTTCCTCAAAGACTGAGGACATGGTTCTCAACCGGATATGTGTGGAATGCCCCCTCTGGGTTGGGGGATAGGGAGATGAATTGGCAGATTATGGCCTTGTCCTCAGTAATGAGGGCATTGCATCTGTTTGTCGTGGTGAAGAACGAGTTGAATCAAATGTCAAAGCTCTTAATTTACTGGTCAGTCTTCATTCAAACCATCACCTATGGTCATTAGGTTCGAATCATATTAGAAAGAATGAGACCCCGGATACAAGTGGCCAAAATGGTCTTCCTTCACCAGGTGGCCAGGCTCAACCGAGGCAGTGTGAGGCGCTCCGTTAGGAACATCCAGGGGGAGCTCGGAGTAAAGCAGCTGCTTCTCTGAATAAAAAGGAGTAAGTTGAGTTTGTTCAGCCATTTGATTAGAATGCCTTACAGATGCTTACCTTTAGAGGTTTTCCTGACACGTCCCACTAGTAGAAAGCTAAGGAGAAAACCCAGACATTGCTAGAGGGATTGTGCATTTTCTCTGGCTTGGAGTTGCCTAGGAGATATTGAAAAGTCTTGCTAGGGAGAGTGGTTCTGGGTTTCTCTCCTGGACCTGTTGCCGCCACTACCTATCTACAGATAAGCGGTAGAAGAAGAAGATAAAGAAGATGCAAAACCCTCATCTTCAAAACTATAAACATTCAAGTTCAAGTAGTTTTAATTGTCATTTGTGTCACATGTGGTACATGAGGTGGAACAAAATTGTGTACACATGGTCCCAGTTACACCCAAAAATAATAAAATACAAAGTGTAAAAATAAACATTAAATATGGATTTAAGATTTAAACTGAGAAATACGCTAATCACTAATAGTGCAAAACAATAAGCTGAACAACAGCAACACGAACACGAGTCTGTGTGAGTATATGAGTTCAGCAACACATCACCAATCAAAGTTGCATTACAGTGATTTTTTTTTTCACATTGAAAATCCTGATAGAGATTTATGAGTCTACCAGCCTCAGGGTAGAAGTTATTTCTCAGTCTAGTGGTTCTACACTTAATACTCCACAACCTTCTGCCTGAGGAGAACGGGGCAAAAAGTGAGTGTGCTCGGTGAGTGGGGTCTTTTATGATGCAGGTGGCTCTCTTCCTGGATCTGGAAGTGTAGATGTCTGTGATGGGGAGGCTGACTCCAACAGACTTCTGTGCAGCCTTCACCACTTTCAGCAGAGTTTTTCTTTCTGCAGCTGTGCAGCCTCCATGCCACATGTTGATGCTGGAGCACTATTCACTATTCAAACTCCTCGGCAATGGAGGACATTGGCGCACCACCATCATTTAAGTTGCTTTAATCATAACATTGCTGCCTTTATGCATACATATCCCATAACTGCACATATTTTTATTAGAATTTTATGTAATGGGAAAAAAAGACAAGTATCAAAAAGTACAAAAGTCATAATAATAAATAAAACGTTTTTTTTTTCTTTTCTTTTTTCTGATGCATGATTTTCTAGCATGTTCTCTGGAGTATGCATGCTGTATTTGTACAATGTGTGACCTCTGCTCCATTTTTCTTTTCAATAAATGTCAGTAAATATGCAAGGAAATGCTTACTTGTGGCTGTTCTTGCAACAAAGTATTTTTTTTTTGTGTGTGTATTATTGCCTTTGATTTGCCTGTTGATCTATACAGCAATCTGAGAATCAACATAAAGACTGAAAATGTAATACTGTACTGTACTTTGGTTTACTTGCCTGACTTAGAAGTGTTTGTCTTTGTTATCACAAACATCTTGGTGATAAAGATATCACAACACCTAACTTCTAACAGTGGCAGGAATATTTGTTTTATATTAAATAGATGACAATAATGTAATGTAATGTAGCTTGTTTTTATTTAATTTTATATGTATTTACTTTTCATTTTATAAAATTCTTATGACTGTTTATCGTTACATTTACCTCATCTGTATTTTTTGTTGTTGTTGTTTTTTGTGTGTTTGTTTGTTTTCCCCTTTGGTTTAAAACAGGTTTCTCTTGAAAATGAGTCCTTGTGATTCAGTGAGACTAATCTATATAAATGAAGGTTGAATGAACTTATAATGAACTTATCCATAACTGATTGTTACTTATCCATATTCTGTAATAAAAAATTCTGTAATAAAAGAGAAAAAGAAAAATAATTGTATTGTTTGTCCCGACTTTCCACTTGAGAGTAATTAAGCAGAAATAAAATAAGTTTTTTTTTCTATACAGATATATTCTGTCATATAAAAAAATAAAATAAAATAAAAAATAAAAAAAAAAAGCTTTCAATCAGTAAGCCAACCCAGTTTTTTTGGACAGAGCAGAACCAATGTGCAATGGCATCAATATCTAGAGAGCAATTTGAAGGCTGGTTTTAATCTTCTCATGACCCATATTTGTCTCCAAACGGACATTGACAAAACGGCAGAGACATTTTATTTTAAATATACAAGTCCTGAAATACAAACCAAGTCTGTTTCTGTTGGATTGAAACTTGACCAGGCAATGCTTTCATAAGAAATGACTCCCACAGAAGGAGACTATATTTAAACGTTAAAATATACACCCTGCATGTCAACATGTCTGACTGTGGGAATCAGGATGCAGAAACAGGTCATAGACCACTAATGGCTCAGTTAAACCAGGTCTCGTTAGCGAAAAGCTAAATGTTCAGGGTGTGTGTCACAGCTGAAAAAGTGCAAAGACCATTAGAGGAGAAAAAAAAGTCCCAACATGACACAACTATTTAGTATGACATTATACTGTTCTTGGGAAGGTGTAGACACATAAAGTAAAGAAGGATGGAGTGCAGACAGTTGGTTCTGCAAGCATATGTGAAAATGTTAGGCATGTCAAAACATTACATCAGATCCCACAGAGTCCTAAACTACTCTACACATCCTAACTTGCAAAGCTTCAGAGCATTTAACATCCCATGTAAGAGCAGAAGTAGAAGTCTGAGCACATTTAGTTTTTCACTCATGAAAAGTTCAGTGTGGATCCAGTTGGTTATCTAAACAGACAAATTCAATCTAATATTTTATATAAAAGAGTATCTGTTTAGCATGAAACATTTTCATTGTGCAGACAACAGCCATAAAACCAGCTACTAGGGAGCACAAGCCGGTGTATTTCTTGTGCCAGTCCCAAGCCTGGTAAAATGGGGAGGGTTGTGTCATGAACGGCAAACGAATAAACACGTTTATCTAAGCTATGCCATATTGGACAGTCAAAGCCCGGGTTAACACCGACAGCCACCGACGATGTTGATAAACAGGGTGCTGGCAGAAACTGTGCTGTTATTAGTCAAAGACATGGAGGAGGAAAACATGTCAGAAGACAGAGGGAGAAAAGGAAAGTAAAGGATGTAGGACTGAGGTTGGCAAATCCAAAATGGGGACAATCACAGGCAAAGGTAGAGAGCTAGTTGACATGATGTAGAGGAGGAAGGTAGATGTTTTATGTGTCCAAGAGAACAAGTGGACAATAAGATAAGATAGAAATGTATTGATCCCACAGGAAATTGTTGAAATTAGCAAGGGTAACAGAAATGGAGCAAGGTTTGAAATATTTTACCATGGTGTGGATAGAAAGAAAAATGGAATAGGGGTGGTCCTGAAGGAGGAGTTTGCACAAATGTAGTTGAAGTGAAAAAAGTGTCAGATAGGGTGATGTGTCTGAAGGTAGAAGGATAAGGTCTGATATTAAATGTTGTCATTGATTATGCTCCACAGTTTGGATGTGATATGGAGGATAGAGATACATTTTGGAAATATCTGGATGAAGTAATAGAGAGTATTCCCAGGGAGGAGAGAGTGGTGATTGGAGCAAACCTGAATGAACATGTTGCTGAAGGCAACAGAGGGGACGAGGAAATAATGGGTAGGTTTGGTGTCATGGAAAGAAATCAGGAAGATGGTGGTGGATTTTGCCAAGATGATGGAAATGGCTGTAGTCAATACTTATTTCCACAAGAGGGAGGAACATAGAGTGACCTATGAGTGGAGGCAGAAGTACACAGATCGGCTGCATTCTGTGTGGCCGAGGAAACCTGAGAAAGATTGGGGACTATAAGGTTGTGGCAGGGGAGATCTGTGGCCAGATAGCATCAGATAGTTGTGTGTAGAATGACTGACCCCCCTCTGTACAAGGTCAAAAAGATCTCCATATTGTGTCTTTTTGAACATATGACAGGGTGCCAAGGGAGGAGGTCTGATATTGCATGAGGAAATCTGCAGAGGCGGAGAAGTATGTTAGACTCATAGGCGGCTCCAGGGGGGAGCTGGGGGGGGGGGGGGGGGGG
>JARVGV010000001.1:56008389-56021466 GCA_031762435.1 Hypsolebias longignatus
ATAATGTAAATATAAAGTCCAGTTGTTTCTGTATTGAACTTTTTTTTTTTATCATGTCCTGGATGACTGAGAATCTTCACCAGCATTTTGAAATGTAGTCAACATTTTAAATTCTTACTGTATGTCTCTTTTAAGACACAAGCCTTCTACCAAGACGCAGCTAAAATTACACGCCAAAAGAAGCTGCTCACAAGCAACACTTAGATATCCTCTTTCACCTAGTTGCCCTGGATGTCTCTGCCATGCCTCATGTGCAGGGAGGGGGACACAGCAGGGACAGTCTCCTCAACACAAGTGTTCTTCAAGGTATTTGTCACCTTGTCACTTCTTGCCCTTTTCAGGACCAACTGGTCCATCTATTTAGCTCAGCATGTGCACAGTCAGTCCTCTTTGTCTTTCTATTTACAAGCGTGCCTGCAAAGTCTAAATGCAGCTCAACTGAAGTGTGTGTGTGTGTGTGCATGTGTGCACCACGTCTGGGGTCCACATGGACACAGAACTTGTACTGATGTTGTTTCAAAGCAGAAAACCAAAACCGCAGAATCAAATTAATGGATTCAACAGATGGTTATTAGTAATTACTGTACTTGAATTCAGCAACCCTAAATATATAATATTTCACTAAAATATTCAATATAATGAAAAATGAACCAATGCAAGCACTGACTACCATGTTCTGACAAATCATGTAAAGTCGATTACCAACAAGCTATAGATTTTTGAAACCATTAACACTAAATTTATGGTAAATGGAATACACCAGTCCTCGACTTAAGGCGCCCTCGATTTACGGCAACTAGGACTTAAGAACGGGTGTGCGGCGCAGCGTTAGCATACATTTTACATGTATTTCCTCGACTTACAGCAAAAAAATCCGGACTTACGAACGGGTGCAGCTCCACGTTTAATGAGCTCTGACTTACAGCAAAATTGACTTAAGAACGGTCCGTAGGAACGGAACCCGTTCTAAGTCGAGGACTACCTGTAGATTCATCTCTAAGTCTGATCATGGGTTTTTCTTTACTGGTTCAACTTTTTCATTCAACAACCAGCTTATGCAAATAGAAACGGTCGTGTTCAGGCGACTAACAAAGCCACACACTCGTCATGTGACGTTTAAACACAACTTCACAGCTCAACAGTTTCTTACATCATGAGAAGAACATAAAATAAACAATACTTATGAAATAAAACACTTTTAAGTAGAATACCCCCTTCCTTATTTTTAGAGCAAATCCTGTGTGTGTGTGTGTGTGTGTGTGTGTGTGTGTGTGTGTGTGTGTGTGTGTTTGTTTGCACCATCTGTTTGTTAACAAAATACTGTATCTTGTTAACTACAAAACAGATTTTAATGGAAGTTTCAGAAAATAATATTTCCAGTTGATTTTAGTTCAACTTGATTGTACTGGTCTGAAACATGACTGAACATGTTGTTGTCGGCCATTTTTCTTGTTTGGGACAGTCAGAGGCTGACAGCGAAGTGTTTAAAACATCTACTTCCTATTTGTTGTTTTGAAACATGACTTTATGTCTAAATGAGGAATCTAGAGACGATGTCACAGAAATTGGGGCCAAGATGCTGTAGAGGCAGGGCAGACGGCTTGGGACCCAAAGGACCCATGTTCGATCCCCGGTCACTGCATCCCTTGTGGTGTCTTTGGGCAGCACACCTTATCCCCAAATTGTCCCCCGGGCGCCTTCAATGTTGCTGGGGAGCTTCAATAGCTGCCCACTGCACCACCTGGTGGTGGATGGGTTAAATGCAGAAAGTAATTTCGTCCTTGTGTGGCAACATACATTGATGACATTGTGTGACATTATTATTATTATTATTATTATTATTTTGACTCATTGTTTGTCCATTTAGTTCCCAAAGTCTTGTTAGAATTTAAAAAAAAAAAATAAATAAATAAATAAATAAATTAAAAAAAAACATTTTATACTGTAGTAAGGAGCAAAATATTTAGATCCTTTTGGCATCAAGATTTTGTTTAAAATGTGATAATGAATGAACCCAGACGCCCTCTCAACTATAATTAAATCAAATCCTGAGACTCCGAAAGATTCCCACCCCTTCTCTGCCCCACTTTTTGTTTAGCAGCATAATATAATACCAAACATAAAGTGTAATAATGAGCTAAAACATGCAAAATCTTAAACCATAAATCTTGCCAAAGATTTCCATCACACAAGTTGAAACAAGTGACATGAATTACTTTTGTAGCTACGATGATACCATCAAATACTTAATCCAATATCAGTAATTGCTTTACTTTTGGTAAAATGTATCTAACGGTTTGTCATAACAGACCAAATTAATTAATACAAATTAATTTATTTTTGTTGTGGTGTCCCATTAGTGTAGGTGGACGCTGGTGGAGTAAGCTGGTTGACTGGGTTGGGGCTGATGGAGGGAGGGATGGATGGAAGGAGGGTGGGGGTGAATGAAGGGATGGGGGCATGAGAGTAAGTTGAAATTCAGAGTGGTAGGAAGGAAGAAGAAGGGTTTATTGCCTGGATACCTGAACAGACCTTGGTTGGACCCCCACCATTGTTTGTACACTCCAGGTAGCAATTAATGGCTGAGCTTCTCAAACTCCCCCCGATGTACAGTAGGAGACTCTGGAATACATCGCAGCAGGCTGGTGGAAACATACATCTGAAAACTAATTACGCCCGCTAATTACTGGAGCCAAGTTTTGAGCCTGCCACAAACCACTCTGTCCCTGAAGGGAATTCACGTCTGTCTATTTCTCACAGCGGGAGCCTTGTCAGTTCTACAAAACAAAACAGGATCAACTGCTGAGAAAAGGACTGGAAAAAAAAGCTCTAAAGAATAGATGGTCTGATGAGAGCAGAAACAGACCCACTTGAGAACCGTGACAACTCGCTCAGAAATGGCTAACTGCATGGATCGCATGTCGGAAAAAGAATTCAGCTTCAAGCGATTTTTAGATTTGACAGGATTGTTGAAATCCATGTTAACCTAAATATTTGAAAAAACGTTTCACAAAAAAACATCCAGTGGCTTACAGGGATTATCTCCTCACTCAACACTGTTTATTGGGCTGGTGCGACTAAAAACAAACTGCAAATAATTCTTGATTTAGAGTTCATTTAGACTTAAAGGCACTATTGATCATGTGAGTCTGTATAAAAACACTTCTCTGGAAGTGAAGAGCTCAGTTTGAAGATGTCCTTTTATATTAACTGATAAACTCATCTCCCTTTATACGTGGATGAAAAAGTTTAGACCCATTTATTTTGCTGATAGTCTAAAAGGGAACAACAGCAAACAGAGCAGAGCTAAATATTTAGCAGATTTTAAATATTTGAGGTGGCTACTAATTTATTAATCCTACCAGTTTGTCAGAACCAGCAATTAAAGTGAGGATACATAAATCTGTACTTTATATGAAAAACAGTCATTAAATGTGAACATTTGTGTTATTGTCTCTGCCTCCGGATGTTTTATCACAATCCTGATAACAGCAGGTAATCAAAAAGTGTTATTAATTGTTTTATAATCTTATCTTGATAATATATTTGAATCATGAGGTCCCATCCCTAAAACATTTATCTTAACCTAAACCCTTACTTCACAAATAATTACAATGTACCTGCTAAAGATCCTACACACTGTCAGAAATCTATTTGTCTAAATTTACTGTTTAAAAATAAAAATATATATATAAATTTGCAACAGTTACTTCTAGTTATATTATTAATTTACGTAATTAAAGGACAATAATTAAAACGTCTTACTCTGTCACTTCCCAATTAATTTATATTAAACTCTGAACTTGTGGCTGATGAAGCAACAGCTAATTTATAATGACCAAATGTCATTTTTGATGTGCTATGAATGAAAAATACTATCAAATTCAAAACTTTTCAAGATTTTTCAAAACTTTATCAGAAATCTGCATAAATCCAGCCGTTGAATCTTCAATCTGCACATCTTATCGTTGGTGACCAGTGATGGATTCTAGAAATAGATTTCTAAAAAAACATACTTTTTCTAAACAATATTTTCTAGGGGTGCACCGATCGCAGTATTCTGGTCGATCGCCGATCACTAAAAAGTCTGACCTGCCGATTCTGATTTTGAACAATACAGATTTTGTTTAATAAGCGACACCAGGTCACAATGCACCTTCCATTTTCCAATAGAACAATATCCTAGAAACAATACAAACGTGTTTCAACTGGCCATGAGGTAGTGCTCTGAAATATAAATGAAGTTCAGACAATTGTTAAAACTAGAACAAAACAAACAAAAAAATCTGTAAAATCAGTTTCTCATTTAAGTATCGACCGATCTCCGATCTCCCAAAATTAAGGAAATCAGGGCCACCCTTAATATTTTCACATCAAATATTAACAACTCTTACTAATAAATGTGTATTTGTTTTGTCAAATGTGTTCAATCAAAATTTTGGCTACTGGAATATTTAGCTACATTTGAATGTGAACAAGTAACCAAATTCTAAAACGTAGATATTACTAACTTACAGTAATTAGAACAGAACCATGCTGCTGAAAGACCCTCACTGCTAACTGAAGCACACTTTAGATGCATTTCTTTTTCAACTTTGGTGCCTTGTTTTTAATATTTTAGTAGAAGTTTTAGTATATTTAGTATTTTTGCTGCATGGTTTGGTATTTCTTGTTGTTTTTTATTTTTTTATTTTTTTGGTGAGTCGAGATGATTATTTTCGTAGTCAGCATTTCATTGCATTGTTGACCAAGTGTTAATTTGGCATAAGACAAATAAACCAAACCTAAACCTATAAACAACAAAAATATTTAGTTTGAATCCTAGCAGGACAAAAACATTTTTTATGAATTTTGCAGCAAAAACAAATGAACACAGATTCTGCAAAGGTCGAACTGACAGTGAATGGAGCCCAGGTCAAATCCTCAGCAGTACAGATTCATCAAACATGAAGAGGAGGAGTGGGGTACGTAGGAGGGGAACCAACAGATCAGTACAGGTAGCCAGGAGGAGGTGGGGGGGAGGAGGGTGAAAGAGGAAGGGGATTTATCAGTGGAAGGTGAGAAATTTTGCAAACCTTCCAAACTTGTCCTTGCTTCATAGGAGAGGGGGGAAGCATTGGAACGGAGAGAAGAAGAGAAGAAATCAAAACAAAGAGCCCACCCAGACAAACAGCTTAATCACTGGTTTACACACACACACACACACACACACACACACACACACACACACACACACACACACACACACACACACACACACACACAGAAATATCTTGAAACAACTTCTCTCATTCAGGTCCTTAGAGTTGAATTTGATTTTTTTTTTTTTTTTTATTATTCAACACACAAAATGTGGCAACATTTGATCATATTAACACTTGTATCATTGCTAGCTGGTTCAAAGTAGCACAGACTGTATAAAACCCACCAACACACACGCATACACACAAAAAGAGACAGTGAAAATATCACATCTATTTTTAGGGTGTGGGAAATCCTGAAATAATAGGACTGACACTTGGTTAGTCAGCAGCTCCACGGTCTCACACAACCTTGGGAAGTTGGGCCCCTGCAGTTTTCACCATCTGCAGCACAGCTCCACCTTTCTGCATCATGGCTGTTGCTTAGTAACTGACGGAGCAATATTCCCTGACTGTTCATGCAATTGGCAAATGAGACACTCGAATGTACGCACGAATTAATCACGTTGCAGCACATCCATGCAGAAACACGATAAATTCATACATACATGATGATATCTAGCACTTTGTACTGCTTTCATTTAAGATGTTGGGATAACTTCATTCTGTTCCTCGTTCTAAGTGATAAAAAAAGGCTCAAGTCTTATTTCATACTAGGGATGCACAGGTATGTTTCTTTTCATCAAACAAGTAGAAGTATAAGTACAAATACAAGTACTCCTCAGTGTTTTGCAGTCAGCGGATGCAAGATAAGAACAAGCAGTGTGCCAATGTTCCCTGCGGTTGAGGGATTTGTATAGTGAATGTTTGTAGTTTTCAAAATGAGTGTTTTTCTGGACTGGAATTGAACAGGGTATTTGTTAATTGTACAGCACTTTGGTTGGCCTGGTTGCTGTTTTAAGTGTTCTATATATAAATTGGTATGATATGGTATAGAGGTAGTTTATGTATTTAGTTATTTATTTTTTTGCTCGTCCATGGCGGCACAGAGTGACGGATCCAGGTGAGGCACAATGCCAAAGCCGCTGGGTTGTCAATGGTGGCCTTGGCTAGCAAAGATTAAACTTTGACCACCCCACTGGACACCTCAAGCATTTAAGGAAACTATACTTTGAAGCAATATACAAACTAGAAAGCATAGTTTCCTCAAATGATGGGGGTAGTCAGTTTTCATATTATATCAAGCTACCCAACTCACAAGGTTTACATATATTTGGTGGTGGGAATCTTGGATTTTGACCTGGAGCTCCAGTTTTCAAAAGGAAACTTTTTTCTTTATTTTTCAAGTTATTCAGGATGTATTTTGTACGCATTACAAAATCAAATTAAGAACCACAACTAGAGGATCAGCCAGTGGTGATTGCAAGCTGATGTATGAAAAAGTTTCAGTCAGTAAAATGAATAACTTTACCAACAGTAATTAAAAACTAACTGTTTTGAAAAAAATAAAGTGAAAACCTTGCTAAAAAAAAATAAATAAACAGGTTTAGTACAGCAGTTGTTAAGTAATGGAACATTGACATGACATTTTTAGATGTTTAAATACTTAAGACAATGTAATTTTTAACTATTTATATCTCATGAATTTGATATGACGTAATTTTATGATTTATTCTGACTTTATATTAAGGGGACCACAGTAATTCAGTGGTTAGTGCAGCCGTCCCATAAGCCTGAGGCAATAGGTTTGAGCCCCGCTCCCATCAGGAAGGGCATCTGGAGTGGACCAATATCACTGGTCAGGGTTTTAAATATAGCTCCCTGCGCTGTCTGTGAGGTCAGCAAGTACCTGGATTTTAGACAAACAGTATTTTGAGTACAATACAATACAGTGCTCTGGACGAGGTTTGCATCAATAAAAAAAACAGCAAAAAAAAAAAAAGTATCTAATAAATATAGTAAAGGTATCTAATAAATATAGTTAAGACGGGACTTGCAATAGTGATGGCCGATACGCCTCATATGCAAGATATTAGGTTCATGCAGTTTCCAAAGCCGATTGATTATTCAGGGAGAGAAATGTGATCTTCATTGGAGAGTTGTTGGATATGACTCTCTAATAAATACAGTTGCTACGGGACATGCAATAGTGATGGCTGATATGCTGAAAGCCTCATATGAAAGATATTTGGTTCATGCAGTTTCCAAAGCCGATTACTCAGGGAGAGAAATGTGATCTCCGTTGGAGAGTCGCTGGATACGACTCTGTGGCTGAGTTGGCTTCAAATGGACAAATGTAAACATGTTTAATCTTTTCATCTTGTCAGTTACATAATTTAAACAAAATGTATGACTATTTCAATGGAAAAATAGTTTCTGAATCAAAAATTGTTTCTGAAACGAATCATGACACCAAAAATTGGAAATTAATCACCAGACACAGAGATTTGTACCCCTATCCTAATCAGATGCCCAAACACCTCAAATTACTCCTTTTGATGCGAAGAAGCAGCAGCTCTACTCCGAGCTCCCCCACCCAGATGACGGAGCTCATCATCCTACCTCTAAGGCTGAACTCGGCCAGGCTGTGAAGGAAGCCCCGTTTGGGCACTTGTATTTGAGATCTCATTCTTTTGGTCATGATCCAAACCTCATGACCATTGGTGAGGCTTCACACGCTACTTCGAACTGCCCCAGTGCATGCCAAAGGTCTTGGCATGAAAACGCTAACAGAATCATATCATCTGCATAAAGCAGAGAAGAGACCCTGAGGTTCTCAAACCATATACCATCCTCTCCACAACTGTGTCTCGAGATCTTGTCCATGAACACCACAAACAGGATCAGAGACTAGGGATAGCCCTAACGGAGTTTGACCTGCACTGGGAATGAGCTTGACATTGTGCCAAGAACGTGGACACATCTCCTGCTTTAGTTATACAAGGACCGGATAGCCCTTAAAAGTAACCCAGGCACCACATACTCCTGAAGGTACCCACCACTCCCCACACAGGTCTTGACGGCCTCCTTCTTCAGCATGACGGCCTCCATCACTGCTGGCATCACCAGCGGGTCCTTTGGTTGCAATTGCTACAGGAACAAATGACATTCAGGCCATGTAGAGGCTATCGCATCTGCAATTCAGGCCCTGAACATGGCCCATTCAGATTCCATGTCTCCAACTAGGGCTGGGCCATATCAGATCGTTCACGGTAATACCGGTAAAAAAATGCTTGCCCGGGCAAAAAAAACCCGACATCATGATATGCTAATTTCATGACGTAATACATCAGGGCGCCCCACCCTCTTAACAAACCGAGCGCGCCGAACGACCAAACCGAACTGTACACCCCCCTCCACCTGTCTGTACTCGTGTAACGCTAATTAGTTGCACACAATATTAGCTAACTAAAATACTAAAAACTATCAACGTGTGACGCAGCTTCTCTCCATCCAGCTCTAAACTGCAGGTACAGACAACTCAACTGTCTCCCCTCCCCTCACTGCGCTCTGAGCTACAGGTGCGGGCTGCGACTTCCCTGCTCTAAACTGTCGGTGCAAACACGCACAGCTCAACTGTCTCTTGAGTTCCACAGTGGGTCCACGGACCAAGAGGCAGATGATCAGAGACAGATCAGTCACAGAAATTAATCAAAGGAATGAATCGTTCCTGCAGGAACAACTGAAAAGCCACAAGCTTCAGGGTCAGCTGATCACCTTGTTACAAGTTCTGGAAGTTATTCCTCGTTTAAAGGCAACATATATTTTGTTGTGGGTTTCATTTATGCTCAACAGATCTTAAGCTTCATTTTATTTAGTAAAATTATCCCTTGTTTTTTTTAAATTCTACATAATACTGCAAAGCCGCATGTTATTTATTTGAAAAAAATAAATATGATTTCAGTTTTTTTTTTGTTATATCACAAAATTTATCGTTATCGTTAGAATGCTCTGAAATATCATGATATAATATTTGAGCCATATCGCCCACCCCTATCCCCAACCTCCCCCGAGGTGCATGAACAACTCCGCTGGAGTTGTGAGTTGAAGAAGGGAGGCAAGGTGCTCCACCAGAGATTCCCAGTTCACCCTCACTATGCATTTGGGTTTACCAGGTCTGTCCGGCAGCCTCCCCTGACATGAGATATCCATGTGAGATACATTTTTTTTTTAATGTATAAAAACTAACTAGCCTACCAAATTTTTCCAGTCCTGTTTTAATAGCTGAGTATATATAAATAAATAAAGTCAGATTAGTTGACTATGAAAATAATCATTGTTTGCAGCCCTTGAAGGGTAGTGATTAATTTTCTTTTCTGGTGAGCTTCTTCTTGTAAAGTAAAAAGAAAAGAAAAGGGGAAAAAAAGTTAGAACAAGATCAGAAAAATAAGAAAAACTTATGAATTCAAAGACCCAAGACAGTAAATTTAAATTAATTTGTACATCATTATTTAAATAGTAATCAATTTACCTTCTGCTTTGCATAATTAGCAGGGTATCATTTCTGTTATGAATCAAAAGAAAATCACAAAACTAAATCTGCATTTCTAACAATTTATACTGTACATGTTTGGGCTGCCAGACTGAATGAAGATTACAAAAGGATAAGATCATTGTCAAGACGGGATTTTGTTTCAACCACACCTTAACAATAACAATCATCAAGAATCATATACAAATTGTTCCTCTAAATTTTATTGAATTGGGTCATCATTTTAAAATAAAATCTGCGCACATACTACCTTAAATAGTCCAATGTTTCACCTAAGAGATAATTCCACATTAATCTGTAAAATTGCTCCTTCCACTCAGCAGGAGCAGTCACTCAGTGCTGCGTCAAACAAGTAAAACAATAAAATCCTATATGTTTTTGAAAAAAAAAAAAAAAAAATCTAAAAACCATATTTGTAGTAATCTATATACAGACTATATTCTGTTTAAGTTTTCAGCTCTGCTAAGGTCTCTCACATGAAGATGTTCCAGTAGGGATTCAGCTTTGTCCCCAGGTTCCTGTGTAGCACCAATGAGCAGCAGCTGTGGATGATCTCCCTAACAAGCTCCAGGGTATAAAGGACTGCAGAAGAGCTTCCTTCCTTGCTGGAGCATTGCATAACTCTTGATAGTTGCTTGAAGCTATCTCTTGGTACTGATAAAGAAAGAATTGTACTTAACTTGTTTTCTCTTCGTGCTCCTAGTGCCTGACTCCCGAGTCCTACCCTGGATCCCTCATCCACCTACTCGTGTCTACAAAGGAACCATACCTACCTTCAGCTTCTCAGCTGCCTTTCCACCACCAGCCTAACAACTTACCTCTGCCTGGAACAACTTACCCTCCTTTTCTCAGTGCATCAAGGTCTCCCCGTTCCAGTAAGATTTCTCCAACCTGAAACTCTCAACCTACACTGCATATTTCCCTGGACTCACCTCATCTTCCTTCCACCTCAGGTGTTCCAGGTTCCCCTTGTAAATAGCATCAGTAACATATATTCACTGTAAATAAATCACTGTAATCCTTATCTGAATTTGGATCCGTTGTCCTTCAGTCTGGTTCTCATTAGGTCGTACCTCCATATCCTGATAGTTCCTCAAAGTCAAAAGGGTAGGTGGCTCTCAGGAAGAAAGAAGAAAAAAAAGATTACACATTTTGAACACTGGTGGTATTTTAAAGACACCGATTGAGAGTTTGTGTGGAATCCAAAGAGCAAACCCTGCTCTGGTTAAATTTGCAGGCCCAACTGCCAAAGTAACAAACCCAGGTAAAAAGGAAGCCAGCTTTATGACACTGAACTTTAAGTTACCTCACTAAGCCACTATTCTTGTTTACAGGGTTTTGAGGTTCATGTTCCTGCAACCATCCTTTGGACAGAGCAGTGTATCAGGAGATATGTCCGTGTTTGTTCCACACTCAGATGACAGCTGGTGAAAGTGGTCACAAAAGACTGATCAGTCATTAACTAATTGCAGATTATCTTATACGTTTATGGAAGTTAGCTGAATGTTTGAAAAGTTAACTGAAATAATGAGATGTTAAGTCATATAATAGCAAACTGAAATATGTATTGCTACTGTCACAAGACAAAAGGATGTTAACTTTCTGCATATATTTAAAATGAATAAATAAATAAATAAATATATCCAGTTGCATGATTTTGATTGAAAATGCATCAAACGGAAAAGACTACAGCTGTATTCCTTAATGATAATACAGGTAGTCCTCGGGTTACGACAGTCTCGTCTTACTACGTTTCGACGCATCTCCCTTATTCACGTTACGCAGTTACATCAGTTTTATGATGGTTTTATGACGTTAAACATCGTAACGCAGTGGCGCAGCGGCAGAAGAATATAGTACGCGGTGCAGCGGCGGAGGAATACAGTACTGTACGGAGAAGGACGGCGTCACTAGCATCTAGCCCTTCATTGGCCTGTTATTATGGCTCCCAAATGCAAGGACTCTTCTGATGGCAGTGCATCGAGGAAAAGGAAGGCCATCACCATGGACTTGCATCGAAAATCGGTTTACGCGCTTGGTAAAACAGGTACGTCACATGCATTTACGTGCGTTCTGATATGCGTCAAATTTGGTTTACGACGCTGCGTGAGAACGGATCTACGTCGTAAGTCGAGGACTACCTGTACGTGTGTATAAGCTATTCTCTTCAAAGTAAAAACTAAATAAACTCTTATCTGTGTTTTCTTTAAGAATCCTTTTTTTTAAATCAAGGTTTTTAACAACCCGATTAAGTCAAAGTTTAATCAGTTTAAGGTTCCTTTTTATTTTATTTCTGTTTTTATTATTATTTAGATGAAGCCAATACTAAATGTCAGATTTACCAAAACAAACTAACAAACATGAACAGCTAAGTGGAAATGTTCAGATGATATATGGTGAGGCACGTCAGGAAGGTTATGAGACAGATAAACAGGAAGGAAAGCAGGAGGTAGGAAAGGAAGTGTTGAGAAGATTAATAAGGAAATAAAACTTGATGGTGTCCAACACCTCATACCATTTCATGGTCTAAACAAAATAAATAGATGGACATTTAAATTGATCAGAATGATGTATTTCTAATAAATGTCTTATTTAGCATTTTTATGGGTACTGAACAGTGAAGTACAATTTAAATAAAAGAATGTTAAAGCAGATGTGACTCAAATACTAAAGACAAAAAACACTAAGAGCTTTTAGAGAGTTTAACAGTTGAAATGACTCAGTGTTCACTGCATACGCCCAAACAAAAAGGTAAACAACTCTGTAAAACTTTAACATCCTAAAGTCAGGAACACAAATAAATTAATCTTGTGCAACGCTGCATAATTCACCAAGCAACAAATGAGACTACTGCATCCACGTAAGTGAAAGGGACTTTTTATATTTAGTTCTATAAACTTAGTTTTTAAAACTGTTCATCCATTCCTCAATCTCCAAATCCAAATTGTTTAGTTGTTTATAAAACTTGCTTCCTTGTTTGTAAGTTTAACTTCATTTTATTCAAATAAAAACATTATACAACGTTGAACTGTGTTTTCTCACAACCACATGAGCCAGAACAGGTGTCTCATGTCTTGTTAAGTATATTAACAATTAATGCTGCAATGTCAGTTTTAGAAAGCTGAGATAGGAGACCACCTCTGTTTAAAGTTGGTCTTTCTGTGGAGTTGGACCTGTGTGAATGGGTGCAGCAGTCACCAGTTGCTCAGCCTGTGTCTCACTGGGATGTGAAGGTTTGATCTAAATAGCTTCTTTAACCCCTCTTAAATTATGTATTTTCTCCAAAATACAGTGCATATACAGAAAGCATTCACAGCAGTTCACTTGTTCCACATTTTGTTGTGTTACAGCTTAATTCCAAATTGTATTAAAGATCAACTGACATGATGTTTGAACTTTGCATAAAATGGCACAACATATATATCTTGTATCATTGAACTATGT
>JARVGV010000001.1:56051880-56062956 GCA_031762435.1 Hypsolebias longignatus
CAAAATATTTTAATTTTATTATTTAATTTTTATTTAAATCTTTATATCTTTAAGGAAATGATGAGTGGCATGAGTGGTGGGGCGCCACCCTAGCGCTCTCTATCGGCCAGCGCCACTGCTGTATCCATATCAATAAAATGCTCTAATGATTGTATTATTGGATATTTTTATTTTAACAACACATGTTGTTAACCGGCATTCACAATAAGAAGACATGTTGTCGCAGACAATTTTAGCAGACAGTCAACCACAAGGTGTCAGGAGGCACTGGGTGATTATGTTATGACCCCCCACAATAAACTGCAGTTGTTTAAGCCGCTGTTTTAAATCCCTGTTTCTTCATGTCTGTTATAATGCTGTGCAGTTCGTGCAGAGGACTTTGCTAGCTCAGCTATGTGGTGGAAATTTAATATCATGTATAAGACCCCCAAAACTTATGGATGGTTTTTGTGATTAATTTTTTTTGTATTATCCACAATATGGTACATTTGTGGATGGCACAGTGAACCTGTCTTTACAGTGGTTTTAAGTGCAGTGATGTCTAGAACAGAAGCGGGCCTGTTGCACTGATGGCCTGAACATCATACTGTACTGACTTTCAGCTTTTTGACTTTTGACCTGACATTTCTCCAGATTCATGAAATACTTTGATGACATTGTCAACTGTAGATAATCAAAAATGAAAATCTTTCCAAATTTTTGTGGAAGATCATTATTCTGAAATCGTTCCACTTTTTTTTTTATTTTTTAAAGATGCAGGTTTTTGCAGGTGAACCTCTGCCCAAAAAAAGACTCAGACTGAAAGATTCAGTCTCTCTTAAAAGCCTTTCTAAATAACCAGTCCTGTTATGACCTGATGCTAATTTATCCAGTTCATTGCAAGAAAAAATAAATAAATATATCCTTGAGTTGTTTCTCATTTAATTTTACAACCTGCTGTCTCTTTTAGATATAAAGAAAATAAAAACAATGCGAAAAAATTGCACAGTTTATTAGTCTCAACATTTGATGTTCCATTTACGAGATTTGCAAACCAATGTATTTTGTTTTAATTACATTTTCCACATTTATTGTAAAAATAATAATAATGATGATGTGGCGTGTCGTTTTAGTTGGGTTTTGACTTGGCTATTTGCTCCAGAGTTTGGATTATGGTGAAAGCTAGAATGTTATTAATACAGTATAATTACATTAATTATTATGTAACTGTGTCGTCAAAGCGCCTAAAGTTCATATCCGCGTGAGGAGCCTGCATCACACTGCAGTGACGTAGAAGGAGGACGTTTCCGTAGCAACAGTGGCCCGGTCCTTCACCCGCAGCGGCCGCGGTTTTACCGGAGCTGATCCGTCGGTGGTGGCCGGGGGTTACCGCCTCACACACGCGGAGCCTCGAGACACGCGGGCCACGCAGCGCCGAGGAGCGAGCCCGCAGTTCCATGAGATGCTGAATATGTGGAAAGTCAGGGAGCTCGTGGACAAAGCGTGAGTAACGGGGGAGGGGAAGCAGGTGGAGCTAGCTGGGGCTACACCGCCCAGTGGCTCGTAATGTCGCCGGAATGCAAGCGGCGTCCTGCCGGCAGCATCAGCAGCTCTCACCGCGGGTGCGGAGAGGACGGGGCCGTGATGTCCCCGGGGTAGCCTTCGCCTGTTAGCTTTGACGGGGTGGCTGGGTGCCAGTACTTTACTTTTTTTTTTTTTTTTTTTTTTTTTATATAATTACATATTTTTAAAGCTGTTTCGTGCCGCGTTGCCTCTCGTGCCACTTCACGCGCTAACACCAACCAGGAAAACGCAACCGTTTAAAAATAGTTTACGTTTGTGTCTAAGCAGTTAGCCGATGAGGCTAACGATGCTAACAGGTTGTGCTCCTGCCTGCTGCTGCTGCAGACTCACGCCCTGTCCCGCCCTGCTGATGCTCGGACGGCATTGAACTGCGACAGTTAGCGATGGAAATACGAGTAGTAAAATAACTGCGGGTGCAGTGTGTAAAATGTCCTGCTCAGCAGCCACATCGGTCTTTGAAGGCCCACTCTGGTCCTGAACAACAAAGCTCAATGACCCCCCACAATAAACTGCAGTTGTTTAAGCCGCTGTTTTAAATCCCTGTTTCTTCATGTCTGTTATAACGCTGTGCAGTTCGTGCAGAGGAGGAAGAACTGCATCTTCCTCTCCTCATGTTCCCTCTGCATCATGAATGCATAAATTACCTTTGTGCTGAGTACAATCTAAACCACCTCAGATCTGTAGAACATGTCTTTCATGGTTTTGCTCAGCTGAGTTAGTTAAAGCTAGAATAAAAGTCAAAATGCGCATTTTTTCAATGCCTTTGGTTTGACTTTTGTTATTTTATTTTGTTTTATATCACTACTTTTATTTACTTGTTATTTTATGGCTGTTTATTGTTGTGTGTACCTCACCTGTGTTCGTTGTTTAAAGCAGGTCTCTTGTAAACAGTCCTCGTAACTCAGTGGGACTTTTTTTTTCCTTCTTTTTTCGGCTTCTCCCTTCTTCAGGGGGTCGCCACAGCGAATTAAGTCGCACGAAGACTTGGCAATTGTTTTTAAACCGGATGCTCTTCATGATGCAACCACAGACCACCGAGCTACCACAGCCCATGGAGCAGAGAGCTGCTATCTAGGTGCCCAGGAGAGCAGATGGTGGGGGTTAAGGGCCTTGCTCAAGGGCCCAGAGTGAGGTAAATGGGGGTAGAGACAGGTGTGGGTGTTTCACCTTTTCCACTCACATTTGGATGTTATCGGTACCAAGGCCGGCGGGGAGTCAGATTCAGATAAGCTTGATTGTTGATTTTCTTCAGGCAGACAGATTTTTTCCTTCAGCCTTGAGTCCATCTGGACGATCTGTTTCCAAAATGGCCTAATTGTGGGAATCCATTCCACTGATCCATGCTATGAGTCTCCCCAAGGTCGAACCTACCATGCTGACGAGTTCCATAAGCTGCAGGTAGCCTGCAATTCTTATAAATTGCCTCCACCTTATGGTTTAGCTCGTAAATCAAATGATTTTGTGAGGTCACGGCACGGATCAAACCTTCACACTGGCTCAGAAGCTTTGTCATGGCCGAAACTGCTGCCGTCGCCTTCTTCAATTTCTGATAGAACAGAGCCCCTCCGATGCCAAAAAGCAGAGTCCCTGCTATCATACATCCAATTATGTAAATGTCGTCAACGTCCTCCTGAGACAGGACTGAGAGACACATCACCTGCACTCCCCACGAGTCCATGATGTATCCCACAGTGTGCACCAACCTTATAATTTGAGGAAACCATGCTTTCTAGTTATCATATTTCTTAAAAGTAACATTTCCTGAAAAGATTGGGGTGGCCAAAGATTAATTTTTGGTGATCAAGGTTACTACCACTGGCCACCTACTGACTCTACCATTGCACATAGTGGTGGATAAATTTGCTCCCTCCACTTGCCAGGATCTGTCACTCTGCACTGCCTCACACAAGCAAACAAATAAAAACTACAGTACCTCTGTTCTTCTCCACTGTGTAACCAGTCATTCTACCACTGTCTTGGTTTTTTTCGGGGTCCGTCCAATAACATCTGCCTTCAAAGATAAAACCCAGGAACAATACAGATGACACGTGAAATTCACACTTTTCTTCTTTTACAAAAAGCTGATTTTCATTTACCATAGTCTCTGGAGAACAGTTCTCACATGATGAGTTTGTTGGGCTTTGTCCTGGGAGTAAATCAGAATATCATCAAGCTACACAAAAACGAAGATATTCAAAAAGTCTCTTAGAATGTCATTCACCAAAGCTTGGAAAATAGCTGGAGCATTAGTAGGGCCAAAAGGAATTACTAATATTCAAAATGTCCAAGAGGAGTTCTGAAAGCCGTCTTCCACTCGTCTCCCTCTCGTCTCCCTCTCGTCTCCCTCTCGTCTCCCTCTTGTCTCCCTCTTGTCTCCCTCTTGAATTCTTACTAGGTGATAAACGTTTCAGAGATCGAGTTCGGAGAATATGGTGGCTGAGTGGAGTTGTTCTTGAGCAGAATTAATCAAAGGAAGAGGATATTTATTTTTGATTGTCTTCTGATTTACTCCTTTATAATCTGTAGATGGTTAGAGAGTCTTGCCTTTTTATAGCTACAAAAAAGAACCCCGCCCCTATAAGAGAAGTAGAGGGCCGAATAATGCCAGAGTCTAGGGATTCCTCAATATAATTTCTCATAGACTCTCTTTCAGGTCCAGATAAATTATAGAGTTGGCTAGTAGGAAGAGGCACCCCGGGGAGAAGATCTAAGGCGCAATCATATGGCTGATGAGGAGGTAACAATAAGGCCTTTCTCTTACTAAAAAACTGGGGCCAAGTCATGATACGTGGAAGGAACCTTAGATAAATTTATTTCTTCAGGAGTCTCTGTTCTCTTGTCCACAGGGGTTACAGCAGAATGGACTCCATTTTTCTACTTGTCTCTCAGGCCAGTTTATCATAGGTTTATGTCTTTAGAACCAAGGGAAGCCCAAAATTAACTGAGTCACAGGAGAGTCAAACACACAAAATTCACTCCTCTTGTGATGATTACCGGAGATGATTAAGTGGCTATCCAAGGTCTTAAGTTGTATTTGGGTGAGAACTTGTCCTGTAATTCCAGTCAAAGTTAGAAGAGTTTGGAGTCTTTGAGTAGGAATAGAAAGACAATCAACCAAATCTTTACTAATTAAACTTTGTTCGGCCCCAGAGTCCATTAGTTCAGAAACAGATCATCTTTGTTGGTTAGTTAATATTACTGTGGGTAAAACACGACTGAAAGCAGGAGACAAAGAGGAGGTTCCTACTCGTATCTCCTGTTTTACTGGTGAGGGTGCTCATTTCCCTGACACAGGCAATGAGCGAAAAAGTGGCCCTGTTTTCCACAATAAATGCATATGTCTGGGCATCCCTGGTCAAGCTGCTGCCCTCAGTAACCAACTTCGGAACAAGGGGAAGATAATGGAAGGCTGGCTGGCTGGCTGGCTGGCTGGCTGGCTGGCTGGCTGGCTGGCTGGCTGGCTGGCTGGATGGATGGATGGATGGATGGATGGATGGATGGATGGATGGATGGATGGATGGATGGATGGATGGATGGATGGATGATAATAATTATAATAATAATAAAAATGTGAATGTGTTCCTCAGGATGAGGGAAGTAACCAATTGGTTATGGTCTAAAAACCAGGTGTGGTTGTTGCCATTGTCTGCAATTACCGTACTTATGAAACAGATGAATACATTTTGGATTGTTTGGGGTTGTTTTTGTAAATGTAAAATTTTTTTTGGGATGTCAAAATAAGCAGTTTTTTTAATGTGTTTCTGTCCCAGACAATAGAGTAATGATAAGCAACAGGTATTGTTTGCTGCTGGTTTTTGGCTATTAACGGGATTTGATGTCTATACTGTATAGTGTATACTATAGCAAGTATAGTGTAGCACGTAAAATATCCCTTGACATGTAGAAAATAACGTTAGATGATACAAGGTCTAAAAGCCCTTTAGTTTGATGCTGAGACATAAACCAGGAGGTTTTTGCCCTCTGAGATGAATTTAAGTGAGGGTAGACAGACACTGCAAAATGAGTTGGCACCATCTGTCTTTTCCCTGCTTACCCACTACCATTTCCTCTTCATCTTTCCTCCATCTTCTCTGTCAGCTCTCTTCTTTCTTCCCCACTCTGTCTCTCTGCCCTCTCTCTGTCACATTCAGCCTGTGTCATGTCATCAATATAGCTAACAGAGTATCCCTTTTTGTCTTTGCAAAGCAAAAAAAGAGCATTTGAAGCAACTCATTGCTTGGGGGTGGGGGGTAATTTCTTCAGGAGTTCCATGTCTCTATAACTCCCTCATCTTTGTGTTCCTTCCTTTCAGGTGTCTCATGTGCTAAATGTGGCTTATGGAATCAGTAACCTGTTCCCAGATCAGATGGTCTATAAGATGCTTCAAATCCTGGACCTCCCAGACACAGACATCACATCCTATTTAGAAGAATGCAGCTCCTTCATAGATCAAGCCCAGAAACAGGTACATTTTCACACAAACAAGCACAGTAATATCATCTACCTGTACATAGTGATGATACGTGACGGAGGAAAATCTTAAGTTAAATAAAGCAGAAATGTTTGAGATTAAAACAAGGTTTTATTTCAGTTTGATGGACAAATAAACTCCAGTGGTATGTCAATAACGTTTAGCCTCTTTTTCAGCTAGAGCATACCAATAGATCATATAATCCATCCATCCATCCATGCATCTATCCATTCATTCATTCATTCATTCATCAATCTATCCATTCATCCATGCATCTATCCATTCATTCATTCATCCATCTATCCATTCATCCATGCATCTATCCATCCATCCATCATCCATCTATCCATCCATTTTCTTTACCCAGTTGTAGTACCTTTCTCCAGCAGTCATTGTGTGAAAAGCGAGGTACACCCTGGACAGGTTACAAGTCCATCACAGAGATCATAACGTGTTTAACATCTTTATTGCTCACTGCTGAAGGCAACAATTTGATTGAAACTCCTAGAAAGTAATTAGTGAATATTCATTTATAACTGATGTTTCAACTCCTTTTAGGATGGCCTCCATAAAGCTAAGTGACCTTATCAAACACAAAAACTGGCTATAGCTCAGCTGGCTTTACAGGTACAGTATTGAAATAAAATTGGGTGTAGTAGTAGCTGAGACTGATCCTCAACATAGGACAAGCGCTGAATGGACGGATAGGGAATAACCCCGTTTGTCTGTCTATCACATACACTGTAATTTTCTGCCTTCCATTCCAGTTTAGAGCAAATCAATGGATCTTCTATTATTATCTTCTGAATAAGTATTAAACAGATGTTAAGTGAAAATTCATTCAACCTTTGTTTATACAAGTTAGTCTCACTGAGCCTCAGGGACTCATTTACAAGATAGACCTGTTTTTTAACAAATAATGATGACAACAGTAGACAATCATAAAAAAAGGCATAGAAATTGAAAAAAAAAATGGAAATGATATTTGAAAAAAATTAAACAATGCAGCTACATTATAAAGAGATATCAAATACCATACCATTGTACAAGCCGCTACTTTTTTCTTACACTTTGTACCCCGCAGTTTATATGATAGAGCTTCTTATTTATTTTTATTTTTTTTATATATAATTTTCAAATTTCATATTTTTATATTTTATTTTGATGGACTTACTGCCGTGTCGCGGTAGCTTCCTGTCACTGACTAACATTTTCCTTTGACGGAGCTGTGCGCTCGTGGTTCCTAGAACCCAGGTGTTTGTTTATTTTGATTTTACTTCATTTTGTATGTTGCCTATGTGTTTCCTGTTGTTTGTTTGTTTGTACAGCCCTTTGGTTGGCCTTGTTGCTGTTGTAAGTGCTCTATAAATAAAATGGTATGGTATGTATGGCATCTAACTCATGCCAAATCCCGCGCCATATGTATGGTATGGTTTGTGACACATAGAGAATGCCCTCAGGTAATCAGATGTACGAGGTCTTTAGCTCACGGTTTCAAATATCCAACCATAACTCCACCCACTCTGTCATCATGTGACCAAAAGTCTGACCTGAATGAACATCGAGGTACTGTACTCTCGAGGACCATCCCCGAGATAGACGTGAATTAATTTCTTCAGGTTGTTCCCGTGTTGTTTCTGGATTTTGCGCTTCATGCACAGACCTGTTCATTTGTTCAGCGATAATGGAAAACGCACGTAGAATTTCTTATGACACAGCTTTCATGTTAAAAGTGACCAATCGGCTGTTGAAGAGGAAACAGTTGCTGCCCGTAAGCTGCATGAGGACTGTAGACACAAAAGTAGTCAAGTCTGGTACATCTTTTAATAAACAGTTTAAAAATTATTTCTGTGTGACATCTTTATGTGTAGGTAAATATGCATTTAAATACTGGGATCTCATTTCAAAGTCACATCCAAACACGAAGCAGAGAAACAGGAGTCTTCCCCCACTCCCCTTTCCATCATAAGAGCTCAGCGGTGAAGAAGTCGTCAGATTTATTTTAAAGCAGTCAGTCAAGACTGGTACATGTTTAAATAAAAGTTAAAAAAAATTTCTGTGTATGAGAAATATGTGTTTAAATACCAGTATCTCATTTAAGCTTAAACAGGGACATTAAACAGAGCGGAGGAGACAACGGGAGGGAGGGGCTGTTCCTCCTCACATGAGCTCTGCTGAGGAGGATCACATCAAATTTATTTAGAAAGATCAAACAGCAGTTGTTAACAAAAGTGTTTACCAATAAAAATAAAAAAATCAATGGTACTAATTTAATGAATATTTACCGCCTTCTGCCAGTACTATTTGACTTCATGACCAAGATTTCTTAGTAATCTAAGACTGAGCTGAATACAGCTCCTCAGACTGAAGAAGTCTTTCAGAGGAAAGACGAAAAGTTTCTACAATTTTTTTTGTTTTGTTTTGGTTTGTTTTTTGAATGTCCAGAGGACCAGACTTAACTTTTTTAGATTTTCATCCCTGGATTATTGAGCATGCATCAATATACTGTATTTCTTAGTAATATTTACCAGTAAATAATTTTAAAATAACTTCAGTTACATACTGTAGGTGTTTGACACAGTTCTGTCTTATTCATTCATTCAACCTTTATTTAGGCAGTATCAGGATCGTCTGTTTCCGCGTTGTCGAACCCATAGGCAGGATGACAGGAGACTCCAGTAAAATGAGTAAAAACGTTTATTTAAATAATAAAACAAAAAGCTGACGAGGCAGCAAACTCACTTAATGGAGGAGACACGGAGGGGAAGACGATCTTGCAGCCTTAGAAAGGACAATCCATGGCAGGGCTGAAAATCCGGGGGGCAACCTGGCGACTGTCTGTCGACAGGCCGGAGGTCTGGCGGGCGGCCAGGATGCCATCCACCCCTAGACCAGGGCTCTGGTGGGTGGCCATGAGACCGTCCCTTCATGGCCAGTGGAACGGCTGCAGGTGAGGAGTCCGCAGCAGGAGGTGAGACGTCCGCAGCAGGTGGTGGGACGTCCGCAGCAGGCGGTGGGACGTCCGCAGCAGGCGGTGGGACGTCCGCAGCAGGCGGTGGGACGTCCGCAGCAGGCGGTGGGACGTTCGCAGCAGGCGGTGAGACGTCCGCAGGCGATGAGTCAGCCGCTGGCGTCGAAAAGTCAGCCGCTGGCATCCAAGAGTCAGCCGCTGGCGTCGAAGAGTCAACCACTGGCGATGAGTCGGGCGACCAGCCATCGGGCGATGAGTCGTCTGCAGCCAATGAAGAGCCGCCGGGCGTCGAGTCTGCAGGTGGCGAGACAGGCATGAGGTCTGCAGGCGGCAAGACCACAGGAGCGAGGACCTCAAGAATGAAGACCCCCAGTGGAGCGAGGACCTCTGGTGGAGCGAGGACTGTCTGCGGAGAGAGAGAGAGACAACACTCCTGGTGGACCCAGTTGGTCGGCGGCAGGTGCAGGAACCTGCCTGGGTGCTGGCGTGGGAACCAGCCTGGGTGCTGGCGTGGGAACTAGCCTGGGTGCTGGCGTGGGAACCAGTCTGGGTGCTGGCGTGGGAACCAGTCTTGGTGCTGGCGTGGGAACCAGTCTTGGTGCTGACACGGGAGCCAGCTTAGGTGCTGAGGCCGAACACAGTCAGGGCGATGATGGGGCAAGACTCAGTGAGGGTGATGATGGGGCGAGACCCAGTGAGGGTGATGATGGGGCGAGACCCAGTGAGGGCGATGATGGGGCGAGACCCAGTGAGGGCGGTGCTGGGGCGAGACCCAGTGGGGGCGGTGCTGGGGCGAGACCCAGTGGGGCCGGTGCTGGGGCGAGACCCAGTGGGGCCGGTGCTGGTGTGGACAGCCCGGCAGGAGCATCTGGTGTGGGACCTGGACCAGGTGCAGCTGATGGAGAGTCCAGCAGGTCCATTGCAGGTGCTGCTGGCATGGACAGCCAAACAGGAGCAGCTGATGAGGGACCCGGACAGTGTGTAACTGATGGTGAGCTGTGAGGAAGATCAGCTGGAGGTTAGCTGGGCTGAGCAGGAGCCAGCAGAAGTGAGCGCAGCATGCGCCTCTCCATCCACGCCTGCTGGAACTCCTCCCACGTCTCCGCCACGTTGTCGTTCCTGACAGCCCCAGTGCACCTGGAGATGATGTCATCCACAGCAATCAGTCTCTCCCACAGATCGCTGTGGCTGCAGGGTTCCTCCCCGCTGACGACAGGTGCGCAGGGGCGTGTGACGCCCTCTCCCCCAGTGTCAGGAGCGCCGGGGCGTGCAGCTTCCTCTCCCCCAGCGTCAGGTGCGCTGGGGTGTGCAGCTTCCTCTCCCCCAGCGGCAGGTGCAACGTCCTCCCCCCCACGAAGGGAAATGCACGGGCGAGGACACGGCTGCAGCCGAGAAGAAAAGCACTGTGGTCCGGTGAAACCGGCTCGGTCCAGCCATCCGTCCCTCCTGCAGCGAGTCCGAGCGCGGCGTCCCCCACCCGTCGAAAATCCCACTGGAAAAGCAGGAGGTGGTAGGGGAGGAGGAGGGTAGCGAGGAGCTGCCGTTGTGTGAGGAGGTGAGGGAAAAGAACCCGGCTTGAAAGCCAGCCGGGTGCCCAGGAATGGGTTTCTCCTTCTTTCCTCCTCCTCACACCTTGCGGTCTTCTTCGCTTCTCAAACAGCATATTCAAAGAGGGTGATCATCCTGCTGGGCTTGTTGTGGTCTCTGCATTCTATCAGGATCGGCTGTATCCGCGTTGTTGAACCCATAGGCAGGATGACGAGACTCCAGTAAAATAAGTAAAACATTTATTTTAATGGTAAACAAACAAAAAGGTGACGAGGCAGCACACTTACGAAACGGAGGAGACACGGAGGTAAAGACGATCATGAAGCCTTTGACAGGACAATCCAGAGACACTGACAAGACACCAAGGGGCTGAATATATACAGCCACTGACAAGGTGAAATAACAGACACCTGCGATGATTAGGATTAGACACAGGTGCGACAGTACTGGATCACAGGAGGAGAAATGCTGAGGAGGGACTGGTAAACATGAGGGAAAAACACAACATGCAGGACCAGACCCC
>JARVGV010000001.1:56135815-56148560 GCA_031762435.1 Hypsolebias longignatus
TTTGTTATTGCAGATATAGAGAGCTGTTCAGCATGTTTGGATTAATTAAAATGAATGAAAAAATATGGTAATTATTTTTAAAAAAATTAAATGACTGATTAAAATTAATTTTGACCGGATATTTTTAACCCTGTCTGTCAAAATGACCGACAACGAAAAAGTCTAGCGCGACCTCTGCAGGAAGGACATCTGACATCAAAACAATCTCCAAGTCTTCGTGTGAGTTAGTTCACTCTGAAGAAAGGAGCAGCCAAAGAAAAAAATAAGAAAATATAATATGACTGTCATGGCTCTCTTATTTATTTATTTATTTATTTATTTTTTAAACCTGCAGTGGAGCCATTTTCCACAGAGCATACACCCCTCCCCCCATAAATAAATAAAAACAACAACAACAACTTGGAGCCTCTCAGCATCTGTTTCTGTCATTGTTTATTTTGAAAGAATCAAAATATTTTTTCTGTGAAAATCCAGTGAGTGCTGATGTTTGCCGAAGCTGAAACTAAATTATCTCAGCTAAAGGAAGCAAAATGTTAGCTAAAACTAAAAGTAACTAAAGGCTATATGAAAAGCTAAAGCTAGCCAAAAACTGTCAAAAAGCTGAAAAGTCGCAAAAGTCTAGCTAAAAGGAAAATGTGGCTAAATGGTAGTTACAAATCAGCAGTACGCAGATGAGGCTGCCGCCATGAGACAGTGAATGTTAGTTATCATGCGCACAGCTCGAACGAATGCACAGGCTGAGGGTATTTTTAAATCACCCTGTTCCCTTTGAGAGGTACCAAAACAACAGCTAAAAGCGAAACGCAACAAAACGCTAACCAGAAGCTGAAAGTAACAGGATGGCTAAAAGACAATAATAGCAAAAGACTAGCTAAAAGCAAAAATGATCAAATTTGCTACTTTCTTCTAAAAAAATTCAAATTAGTAATTAAAAGCTGAAAGTAGCCAAAGAAGCCTCAAAATGAACCAGTTTTGTAAAGCATGCTTCAACAAGAACACCTTAGAAGGAATTGAAGAGACGTGAATCTATAAGGAAAACGTCTATTAACAAAGTTAAATATTTTTTAACGTATAAAAACATATGAAAGATAAAAGTTACACCACAAATGAGCCGAAGGTTGTATGAACAAGTTAAACATAAAACTTTCAGAAGTAATAGTTTGGATAAAAATGCTACAAAAGACAACAAACAAAATAAAAACTGGAACTCAATTGTATGAATCCTGACTCCTTCATACAATTGTTGGTGCAGGTGCGCTCAGCAGAAAACAAGTGTAGCTACACGCTGATCCACTGGACTGATGAAAATAAAGAAACATCTGGATTGTCCACCGTCCCACCTGGATAATGTAAAAATCAATAACCCCCCCGTGTCTGGTTTCGGTGTGTGTGTGTGTGCGTGCATGCGTGTGTGTGTTGGAGGACCTGACCTGTGTCTGAGTAAGACTACCTCTGTGCAATTTTGTGTCTTTGTGTGTTTGTTTGGAGTTTTTTTTAAGGTCAACCAAGGTGGGACGTAATGGGACTCTGACCAGATCCAATCTGGGACCACTTGTGGCAAAATGATTTGGCTTCACACACACACCGAAGCCCAAGATTATCCCTGAATGTGTGTGTGTGTGAAGATTTGCCTGACTGTCTGAGAGTTTGTGTAAAGGCCACCCTTGCAGAGGAAAACTAATCTAATTTTGACAGGTTCGCACAGACAAAAGGGCACATTTATTAAAGAAAAAAAATCACAGCGCAGCACATCAACTTTGTACTTCCAAGTGTGCACACGCTCAAAGGCTGAGCTCAGGAATGCTTTCACACTTTGTGACCATCTGTGATGAGTGTAAAGTGCCACGTGATTGGTTGTGTTGCATTGTGGGAAAGCATCTCTATTTCATGCTGTTTGGTTTGCTGACCTGTCACAGAATGATGCGGTCTGAAGGGTCAGCCTAATGTTTTGTAGAGATGGTGCGATGTGAGTAGCTTTAACTGCACCAATATTCAAGCAGTACGTTGATGTCCCCCTCACTGAGGAACTTAAATAGTGAATGTCAATTTCAAAATTAATGTTTTTATGGACTAGAATTGAACAGGGATGAAAGAAAACCTTAACGTTTTTGGTGCAAGATATTCAAGTGGGCAGGAGTTACACCATAGAGGAGAACAGAGCTAGTTTTTTTTTTTTTTTTTTTTTTTTCTTATCAAAGGGAGTGGTTAGTGCAGAGAGCAACATTATCCACCACCAGGAGCAACGGAGGAGCCTGGGGTGGCCAACGGTGGCCATGACCACCATTTGCCTAAAATTTCCATTGGCCTACATGGCCATTGCTCACAGCACCAACCACCACAATCATTTGAGGAAATTATATATTTTTAACAATATAAGAAGTAGAAAGCATAGTTTCCTTAAAAAACAAGGGTAGTCAGATTACATACATAAATATGTATTAGAGGACCAGCATTACAGTGGGTATCTAGCTATTTGAAAGATAGGAAACAATTTGTACAAATAAATGGTGTAAAATCTGACCTCCGCAATATCACATGTGGAGTTCCTCAAGTCTCTCTACTTGGACCAAAGCTATTTATTTTAAATGTGAATGACTTAGTTAATGTGTCAGGACTCCTTAAATGTGTCCTTTTTTACAGACGATACCACATTTTTTTGTTCGAGCGAGTGGTCAGAGGTTATTTCCAGTTTCCCCTCTTCACTTTTCTATATGAGACATTAAAGGCCTAGTATTCTTTGAAGGAACGCCTATCACCCTCCACTTCTAGGATCGAGGATCATCACGTTGAGGAATGACAGAGTTATGGCTGTAAACATCTGGAAAAGGGATTGCTTTAGATCCAAATGTCACCTCGTTTATAATTCACTGATAAATCAGTGCATCGGGATCAGTAGGGGGAAGGTGTGTGTGTGTGGGGGGGTGGGGGGGGGAGTACAGTCAGCTCATTAATCAATCTGCAGAGCAGAGGTCAAACAAACAAACAGATAAAGAAGAAGTGGAGGACAAACACATCTGTAAACCATGGGGAGGTGAGATGTGTTTGTTGTTCAGGTCAGCCCGACTCTTCGGCTTTTCCTTTTCGTGTTTCTGTCAAATCGACAACAAACTCATTTACTGAACGACTGAAGGCTTCGTCTGCACGTGACCCAGAACATGATTGAACTCTGTGGGCTCAAATAGTCTGCAATCCTATTTAAAGACCAAGCATTTCATCGAGGACTGCATGTCGCCCACCCACCCCTTGCGTCTCAGTTTTAGACTAAAATCAGGTCATGTTGTGTTGTGTTGACAGGTGTAGCATGATCTTATGTGTTGTGAGTGACTCTCAGCTACAACTGCACCAAATGTTTGCCCAATATCTGGAAAACCCATGAAGCCATTTTGGTGTTGCCTGAGGTTGCTTAGCTGTGGCAGCCATCTTGTACTGGGTCAACTCTAAGTGTTAATCAGTTGCGGGTGCACATGTAATTTCTGAAAGCATCTATTCTGAGATTTGTTAGAGGCTTTGCTAGCCAAAAGTGTTGAAGTCAGACGTTTGAATTAGACTTCAGAGTATTTGTTGCAGATCAGTTTCGGCTACTACCACTCATAATTTTAGCTGTTTTTCTTTAAAATTGGCTGAAGTTTTTTTTTCTTCTGTTTGCTAAGACCCTGTAGCAGCCACCTTGAATCAAGCCAACTCGAAAAGGTAATTCTTTGTAGATATCCAACCCTTTATTACTTTCTGGAAGTTTAAAGTATATCCAGTGGTTTATGAGATGTTTTTGTAATAAAACATAAAACAGAGATAATTATACAATTATCGCAAGTCCGGATTTTTTGGCGTAAGTCAAGGAAATACATGAAAATGTATGCTAACGCTGCGCCACACTTCCGTTCGTAAGTCCGAAGTGCCATAAGTCGGGGGGCAGCGTGGTCCTGTTAGCAGCGTGTTTGTGTTGTCGTGTTAGCAGCGGTTGTGTAGCATGGTCGTGTTAGCAGCGTGGTCATGTCCACAGTGGTCGTATTAGCAGCACGTCCTGTTAGCAGCACGGTCGTATTAGTAGCGGTCGTGTTAGCAGCGGTCGTGTTAGCAGCGGTCGTGTTAGCAGCGGTCGTGTTAGCAGCGGTCGTGTTAGCAGCGTGGTTACATATCCACCTTTCATGACGGTGGACAATATAAAACACACTCTGTTGGTTGTCCAATATAAAGTGTGAACGTACTGTCTGATCCGATGCCTCTCTAGAGGATGACATCGTCTGCCAGTGATCAGAACAATCAGGTTTGGGTTGAACAAGGTCGCTAAAGAAACCTGAGGCAACCATGACGGGAACACTTCCACCGCCTCCTCCCACAGAAGAGCCCAGACTTGTGAGGTCTGAGGAGGAATGAGTCAGTAGGTTTAAATCCTTCAGGAGGTTTGAAAGTCTCACCTCCCAGTTTTAATCCAGCACTTCTGGATTGGCTGAAGAAGCAGATTAAACTAAAGCTGAGTCTGTTTTAGTTTCTGTGAATCAAAGCAGCTCAACAGTCAGACACGGCTGATTAACTTCTGAAATGTATCGCTCGTTGCCTCGAGGCAGGGCAGCACGGTGGCGCAACTGGTAGAGCTGCTGTCTCTCAGCAAGCAGGTTTTTGGTTAGAATCCCGGTCCAGGGGTCTTTCTGGGTGGAGTTTGCATGTTCTCTCTATGCATGCGTGGGTTTTCTCCGGTTACTCCGGTTTCCTCCCACAAACCAAAAACATGCATGTTAGACTGATTGTTAACTCTAAATTGTCTCTAGGTGTGAGTGAGAGAGTGAATGCTTGTCTGTCTCAATGTGTCCCTGTGATGGACTTGCGACCCATCCAGGGTGTACCCCGCCCCTCGCACAGTGATTGCTGGTCATGGGCACCAGTAAACCCCGTGTCCCAAAATGGAAGAAGCGGCTACAAGATAATGGATGGATGGATGTTTTTTCATGTGTGCATACACACGTGTGTTTGTTTGCTGTGGACAGATTTTAATGAAGCTCTCAAAAAGTAATTCAATTCAGTTTACTGATATTGTGCTAATTCACATCAAAAGTCATCTCAGGGTAATAAAAATAATAAGTTTGGCTCAAAACATGCAGAATCAAATCAAATTACAGAAACAACAGTCCTACATTAACATACACTACAACGTTCAGTCCAGTCAATGGAGTTATCTATCCAAGGAGTCAGCAGATTGCCATGAAACTTCTCTTAGCCCCAGTCCTTTATTACAAGCAAGTACACAGGTGACTGTGGAAAGGAATAACTCCCTTTTACCAAGAAGAAACCTCCAGCAGGACCAGGCTCAAGACAGGTCGACATCTGCCTTGACTGTCTGAGGTTTGAGAGGACAGGAAAGAGAAACAGACAAACACAGAATCACTGGTCCAGATGTGCTTTTCTGTGTAACAAACAAAAAGAAGAACAAATGATGAAGAATGATAGAAATAATTACTGTACATGTACAAAAAAGGTGGAGTAGAGTGAGAAGAGCAGCAGCAGGGTGAAGAAATGTTTTCATTTTTTCCTCCAGCAGTCTAAGCCTATAGCAGCTTAAGTAAGAGATTGCTCAGGAAACCCAAGCCAACTCTAACTATAGGATTTACCAAAAAGGAAAGTCTTAAAACTGGACACTGTGTCAGCCTCAAGGACAGAAACTGGAAGTTGGTTCCACAAGGGAGGAGCCTGATAAGTGAAAGATCTTCCTCCCATGATGCTCTTGGAAACTCTGGGAACCACAAGTAAACCTGCAGCTTGAGAGCAAAGTGCTCTGTTAGGAAGATATGAAATGATAAGATCTCAGATATAAGATGGATCTATGTTGTTGAAAGCTTTGTAGGTTAGAAGTAAGATTCTGAATTTTATTCTGGATTTGACAGGGAGCCACTGGAGAGAAGCTAAAACTGGTGAGATATGATCTCTCCTATCAGCTCTCATTAAAAGTCTGGCAGTAGCATTTTGCAAATCTACAGTCTACAACAGGTTAATTTTAGGAGGAAAGTCCTAAAGTTAGAAAGACCTTTGGATGAAGGATGAAAGGTTTCAGCAATAACACAAATCATCCAGATGACCTGACTGAACATTGATGGATTTGTACCTGGATTGTTGAGCATGAACTTTGGTGTTTTGAACCACTATGACCATGGCTGCTTTAGAGGAGTCGACGGGAGAAAGGGCAAGCCCCAAAGACCAGCAAACTGGTTTATTCCATTATGGGAGTTGGTGCTTGTGGGACTCAGTTTGTTTGTGGCTCCTCAGATTGCTGAAGTCCTTTGGATTAGAGCAGTCATTTCTAACTGGAGCCCGGCACCGCTCGATCCGGATTCGAACTGGGCCGGTCCATAAAAATGTGCCTAATGTGCAGGCCGGGCTGGTTTCAGGCTTTTGATTGCGCCAGCGGATATACCGGGATGACGATCCAATATATGGTAACATGGCTTGCCATACAGAGCCACACACAGCCATTTGACCACACGCTGACCAGCCTTGAAAGAGGTAAAAAGTTCAGTTAAGCTTCAGATGGACTACTGCCAGCGATCTGTCAGCCCAAATGGACGTTCATTCAGCCGCTGCACTCAGCGGACACACACGGCCGATGACCCAAACAGGTGAGATCACAAAATATCCAACATGTCAGAGCAGGTGCAGGCAGAAGCAGGGAAAGCATGTAATGCACTTTGACGTCCATGAAAGGACAAACACCCCCTCAGCTCCGATCTTCTGCCCCCTTTACTCAGCCATGCACGTCTGCCAAAGTCAAAGATTAATTAAAAATCTCTGTTTTTTTTTTCTGGTTTGAACCTGTAATTACTGTTAATTTGTCGGGTCGAGTGGGGTTCAGAAATAATGACTACGAACTGGGGCCAGGTTGGATCTGATATTTTGAACCCAAATGCAACTCTACTTTGGATGAAGGATGAAACGTCTCAACCAACAAAAGGACCGTCCAGATGAGCTGACTGAACACTGGTGGATTTGTACCTGGATTAATGAGCATGAACTTTGCTGTGGACAGATTTTAATGAAACTAACAAACTGCAGGACGTCTTACTGTGTCAGAGTACAAAACAACACTTTCATGGATTGCTTGAGTAGAACAGCTGTCATGACACGCTGCGGGCGAGATTAAATTTAGTAAAGTATTTGCTGATTCAAGGAGCAGCCGTAGATCCTACCATCTCGTGGTCAGGTGATCAAACCTCTCCTCTGTGGTGTCCCTCCTTCACCACAGCTTCAGTATCACCTGCCTCACATTTTCTGTCACAGTTATTTCTGCTTTCCATCGCTTTTCCCTCTCCGCGAGGCCACATGCAGTGTTGAATGTAAATAAACCAACATCGAGAAACCACAGAGACACACACACACACACACACACACACACAGATTTGTATTCAGTTTGACTGTGTTTCTATTTCAGGCCAGCTCGACTCCTTTGTGAGTGTGCCGCGCCGCCTTCAGAGCATCTCCTGGTTGTAAAGGAAAGGCGGCGGATACTTGTACTTCTCCACAAAGATTTGTTAGCTCTCTCTATTACAAGATGTGTTTGTGTGTGTGTGTGCGTCCGAGTGTGCAAGTGTGTGTGAGGGGGTAACAGAGATAACATTGTTGGCCCAGAAATCTATCAGCGCCAACAGGATTGGTTTTCTCCCCGCTGCCGCCTCACTTTTTCCTGTTTCATTCCTGTCCCCACTGCTCCCTGTTCTCCTCCTAATCCTCTCATTCCTTTAACTTTATCCACCTTTTTATTTATGTTCATGTTTGTTTATATTTGATTAAAATTTGAATAAATCCAGCCATTATCTTTTACCCGGGTCTTCCTTTTCATGTTGTGGGGGTCACTGGTACCCATGTTCAACCATCACTGCGTGAGAGGCAGGGGACACCCTGGACAGGTCTCCAGTCCATCACAGGGACACATAGAGACAAATAATCCTTCACTCTCTCACTCACACCTAGAGACATTTTAGAGTTAACAATCAGTCTAACATGTATGTTTTTGGTCTGTGGGAGGAAACTGGAGTACCTGGAGAAAACCCACACATGCACAGAGAGAACATGCAGAAAGCCCAGAAAGGCCCCCTGCCGGGATTTGAACCAGTGACCTTCTCACTGAGAGGTGGCAGCTCTACCAACTTCACCACCGTGCCGCCACAATGAATGTTTTGATAAATTAAAAACAATATAGTTATTGAGGCAGTTAGTGTTATTACTGTGACCTCGTTTTAAGTATCTTTATATCTTATCTTAAAGGTTTTTGCACTTCAACCAGTTACAGTTAATGTTGGTCATCTCTGCTGCTTGTGTTTTTTGTTGTTGTTTTTGGGTGGGTTAAAGAAATGAAACAACCTGTGAACATTCATGGTCTGTAGACAACTCACAAACATCCCAATGAAGGACTTCAAAACTTGCAAGAAGTGAAATGATAAAACCCATCCCTATAACAAATGAAACCAGCTCTGAGGGAACGCCTGCCTCTTTGCAGGTGTAATTTTTAAACAGTCATTTTTCTCTCAGGGAGCATGTGAAAATGACACTAAATTAAAATGTTAACTCAGTATCTGTAAAACAGAGCAGACTTTAGCCATTTTTGTATTTTCAGTGGTGATGGCCTGGTCAGGTTGACTTAAAACAGTTTTTCATTCAGTCATCAATTTCTGAGAGTTTTAATCTACCATATTTTCTGGCACATAAATCACATTTATTATGCATCACTGCTGACCAGTTGTGTGTATTATGTGTTTATTTAATGGTCAAAACAGCTTCATTTCGCCTGGGCAGCGTGACTCCATTCATTCATCCATCACGGCTGGAGCTGCTAACCCTCCAGCGTTCCTCCACCTGCACCAGCTGAGTGAAGCAAGCGACACAGGAGGACTCGCTGTTGCAGTTCTTCGAAAGTTAAAGTGTCAGTCAAAAAATTTGAGTTATGAATATGGAAAAAAAATGTATACGCCACAGGACTGACAAAAGTATGCACAAAACTTGGACTTATATGCCGGAAAATGCTGTTAATAGATAAACACGCTTGCAGACACATGCTGTTACACAACTGCTTTCCTTTAACAGTGCCTGCCAATAAATAACACTTACATTTTGTTTTAGGACCATGTTGGAACAAGGATTGCAGCATTTCAGAAGAAAAACAAAAGAATGAAGCACATTTGTTCAACACGTCCATGTCTTAATCTATCAGCCCAGAAAACATTAATGAGCAAAAGAAAAATCAATTTTTACACAATAATAAAACCTCTTTGCTTTAACATAATTCACTCTGAGATCTTTTAATATAGGAAGTGACTTACATAAAAGATTAGATTAAAAAAAGTTCAGTCAGGTCATCTGGACAGATTCTTCCTTATTTCATCTGAAAGACTTCATCAGACTGAGACAAACTCAGTTCTATAAAAAGCACCTTTTTATCAAATCAGTCTGCTGGGGGCTTCCAGAAACTATCTTTTATCAGTCCAGCAGTAGATCGTCAGAGGCCTAACTACAGATCCACTTTGAAAAGATGCTATTTATGGGACTGAGTTTTGTCTCATGGCCTCAGACTGACCAAGTCTTTTGGATGGAAGACAAAACATTTCAACAAGAAGAATCTGTCCAGAGGGCCAGACTTAACTTTGCTGTGATTTATTCACCTGGATGATTGAACATGCATCAGACATAAGAGATACCAGAGAGTTAATGGCGCCATATTGGCAGGAGGGAGTCTGAAGTTTGGCTGTAAATTGATGTGTGGGCTGTTTTGGCTTGTTGGTCCGGTCTGTGGAGGTGAATGAGTCAACTGAGAATTTGGACTGATCTGGTTCTCATCACATCTGCCTAAAATGTCAAAGAAAAGAAAATGCACAAAAGATAAATGTAACTTTCTGGCAACAACGTAGCTTAAAGCTAACAAGTCATCTATGCTAAGAGCTTCAAACTAATGTTTTTCAGAGATCAGTGATCCTCTGCAGTCAGGCTTTCATTTCATGCACCTTTTTATCATGGTACAGTAAGCATACCGGTAATGACTGGTTTTAGTGATTTGGATATTTGTGCTCATGAATGCAACACATTTTGGAAGAAAAAGGATCTTCTTAAAACACACTAATAAAGTTTAATTTAGCTCATTTGAAGAAGGTTTGGTGACAAACGTGCTGTAAATAGATGAAATCCTTCTAAAGTCCTGTTCAGCATCTGTTGTAAGTTTCTGGCAGAGGTGGAGAGACCAATGTCAAGTAAATGCACAATTACTCGTTAAATGTTACTCAAGGAAGTACTGTCATGTAAAAATCTACTAAAAGTAAAATAAAAGTAAAAAATGAAACATTAAAAAAATTACTTTAACTAAAACTTGGAAGTTAATAATATAAAGTCTTCTCTTTAATTGTTCATCATCTTCAACATGTCGAGTGACAACTGATCACCACCTGGTGGTAAGTTGGACCTGGTGGTGGGGGGTGGGGGGCTGCTGGATAGACCTGGTGAGCCCAGGGGTGAACTGGGCATGTCTGGAGGTCCCGGTCCATGTGACTTTCAACTCACACTTCCAAATATCACTATCAATGTTCCAGAGGACTGTGTGGAAATGAATCATAAAATTTCAAGCGCCGTGCGTTCATGTAGTAGCTCACGTTGAGAACACAAACGTGTCTGTAGCTCAGTCACTTCTAGACTTATTTAGATCATGCCTTCTTCTTTCGGCTGCTCCCTCCTTCAGGGGTCACCACAGAGAACGAACCCTCACGAAGACTTGGTGGTTGTTTTTACACCAGATGTTCTTCCTGGCACAACCACAGACCACCGAGCTATCACAGCTCTCTGTGTGGAGCAGAGAGCTGCCATCTAGGGTTCTCAGGAGAGGGTGGGGGTTAAGAGTCTTGCTCAAGGGCCCAGAGTGGGGAAAATGAGGGTGGAGGCAGGTGTGGGTGTTTCACCCTTTCCACCCACATTTTGATGTTGTCAGTCCGGGGGATCAAACTAGCGGCCTTTCAATCACAGGTCCACCTCCTCTAAGCCCTGCGCTACCGCTCCCCCACACTTGAACTACTGATCAGATTGAAACATGGAGTAGCCATTGAATGTATGTGAAGAACTGATTAACGTTTGGGCTCTCTAAGACATAGAAGTTGAGTTTGATTACTTTTATTAATATTTAACATTCGATGGCTAAGTAGAATAACATAAATGTACATTTAAATACATGAAAAACTGTTTTGTAACTGGAATTCTTTATCGTATGTACAGCTTTTGTCACTGCAGTGTGTTTTGTTTTTAGGTGTTATGTGACATTTTTGACTGAATGTAATTCAATAAATGATGAAATATATAAAAAAAAAATTACATTAATTCTATTGATTTTGTTTATCTAGTGTGCCTGTATTATTACGAGTCTTGCAGTTTTAATGTTCAAATACTTTTGTTGACAAGAAAGTCAATAAATAAAAACGTCTAATCCAACCCTCATAATATAAAATGTTAATTTTCAAAATGTCATTACTACACTAAAATCCTAAAGCTGGTCACTGAATGGGTGTTTTACCTTTCCATCACTGTGTCATAGTTATTGTTAAAACTGCAACCCGGCTAATCATTTTCACAGCACAAGTATCAGTTTTTATTTGGCAGACTGACAGATTTTATTTAAAGGAGTGGAGTTCATGTATACATTTACTGATTTTTCATATTTGATCATTTAGTAAATTACATTGATCACAGTACAGACATGTCACAGTCTGGTTTCGAATACAGTACAAGCAAGCTTAGCATATGCAAACTGCTACAATTGAAATTTGCAGATGTTTTTGATAAACTACAAACACTTGAAACTGACACAAACAAAAGGTGTTTAAAATTTTGAAAATAGATACTCCTATGCACTATTTTTTTGACATACATATAAATGTATTTTATTGTTGTTTGACTCCACGATTTAAAGCAGCAGAAGCTGCGAGTCACACAGGGAGACACTCAAACAGACTGCGTGCACTCCAGTAGCAGCTAATCCCTCGGCGGCGTGCTCTCATTGCTAATGTGAGTTTGGTCACTTGCTCAAGTCAGATCTAACAGTATGCCAAGAATGACACATTACTGTTTATTATTATTTAAAAACATATGTGCAAGAGTCTCAGGGAGATCAAGGACATGACATTTGGGGGTGGGGGGGGGGGGTGATAATGAATAGGCTTTTACGTTTCCACCAGCCACAGGGATTTGGTCACATTCAAACACAGACGCTGACCTGAAAATCACTCTTTGTGTATTTTAACTTCATTTTTCAGGTTTTTTAGTCAAAACAGTCTTGTGGGCAGGATTTGACTGTAAAACTACAGCTTCTTTTTGGAAAGGGAGGCGGGTGTTTATCTCTGTGTCAGGCCTGTCATGAAGTGGAGACATCTCCGAGGTGTACGGTGCCTCTCACCCATCACATGCTGGAGTCAGGGCCCACTTCCCCCACAGCTTTGAACAGATAAGGCAGTAACGATAACGAGAGCAGAAAGTAGACGACAAAGGCAGAATTACTTAGTTTAGGATACAAAGTAATTTGTTAAAGTAAATGTGTCAGCATAAAATACAATTACTTCTGAATGCTGATATCATACTGTAACTTTTAAGATAGAAAATGGTGGCAACAAACATTTATATTTTTCCTATTATTGCTGGGATGAATTGTGCTTTTTCTTTTTATAATTTATTACATTTTTAATAAAACAACAGTGATGGTTATGTTGTCTTTATTTTAATTTGCTTTGTTACATATATA
>JARVGV010000001.1:56422994-56433308 GCA_031762435.1 Hypsolebias longignatus
GCCAAGTTCACGGATTTCCAGTGACGACACCAGAGCGCCAAGTTCAAAATGACTTTAGATGACATTTTAATATATTTTTCATTTTGTTTGCAAAAACGAACATATTTCAACGATACAAGATACAGTATATATGTTGTGCCATTTTATGCAAAACTCAAACATCATGTCACAGACACTTTAAATATGTTTTTTCCTCTTCATGATGCTTTTTTTGACTGATGCAACTTATACACCAGAAATTATGGTAAATACAATCAAATCAAAACGCAGTTATTCCGACATATATGTATACAGTATTATAATCTGACAACTTTTATGTTCAGGGTTAGTTTAAAATTACTGGTCTCTGGTTTGTTCCTCAGCTCAGCTGGCAGATGGTACAACACTGACACCTGATGGGAAAAGACGAAACCTGCAAAGAACTGCAGTTAAAAATGTTTCTAACAAACCACGTGGTTTTATTTTAGTAATGTGGTTATATAAAGAAAACATTTTTCATTTTCACATAAGAAAGCGTGAGTAAATTGTTGAGTAGAAAAGGGAAAACATATGTGAGAGTATTAGTGCTGCAGCCGTTGACACAGTCTGTTCTTATGTATTTTAATGGTTTGGCAATTCTTGTTTTTTTTTATTAAATTATCTTTTTAATATTCTCAGTTGTTTTCTGTTATAGATTCCCTGACATCTTGTATTATTTTATTTTCTTCAGAATGCAAAATAAAATACACTGTGTGCACAACACATCTTTAACTCTTGGTAATTTGTGTTGTTTAAAACTATTCAACAATAGGAATATTAAAGGGTTAATAACATGAAGGAATGCATATCACCCACCACCTTAGATCAAACATTGAAAATAAGATTATATGCAATCTAATGTTATCTGTTAGTGACTCTCAGCCACTACCACACCATATTTTAGCTCAGCATCTGTAAAATGTGTTAATGTATAGACTTTTTTTAGTTTTGACTTTTAGAGCTTTAAATGGACAGACCCCCCAGTACATCACTGAAATGTTGATCCCTTATTCTTCAGCCCACACTCTTCAGTCTTCAGCGCTGAACCTTCCAAAGGTCCCTAAAGACCCAACTCTGGGTGACCTATTCTTTCAGGCCGTAGCCCCCAGACTGTGGAATGCCCTGTCCCGTCTCTTCGTATGGCCGTCTTCACTGATTAATTTAAAAAGCAGCTTAAGACATCTTAATACAGACAAGCTTTATAGTTCAATGTTTTACTTTCTGTTTTCATCAGCTGTTCTTGCTGTTTTTGTTTTATTTTAAGCCTGCGTCTGTATTTCTGTGAAGCACTTTGTGATTGTATCTATCAAAAGTTCTATATTGTATAAATAAAAATTATTTACTTACTTTTTGGTTTGTCAGGTTGATTATCTGTGTCAGACAAATTGATTTGGCTTTCCTCCAAAAGTTAATCAAGTATTAAGTCACTGCTAATGTTTTTTTTTATTTTTTTTGAGAGTTTCATTGAAATTCATCTTGTAGTTTATGAGATGTTTCGCTAAGTTTATTAGCTGTGATGACCGTCTTCCAAAGAGTTATTATAGATACTCTCTCTTGTGATTGTCTGTTGTTGATTGTTCAGGGTAGATCTATTGCTGTATTGTTAATGTTGTCATCATCCTTAGTTTGTAGCCAGGTCTCTCTTGTAAATGAGTCCTCGCGGCTCAATGAGATTAACCTGCCTAAATAAAGGTTGAATGAAAAAAAAAAAAACACTTTCAAAAATGATGAAAATGTAATTAGTTTATTGCGGCGGAATCGTCTGCTGCTGAATAGACAGGGTGGGTGTCTTCACAACATGTGCATTAAAGGAGAGGGGGTGGGGGAGGACTACACATGGGAGCCACCATCAGCTGCAGATTGGTAATCCAACACTAATGTACAAGAAGGGGATGAGCAGAGGAAGCTGAGATCCTTTGATGTTTGCTGCAGAATGCTGGAGATCTTTAACCAGTTTGCTGTGGACAGTGTTGCAGTGGTTTGTTGGGGCAGTGGCATCGGAGCAAGTGACACCAGCAGGCTCAGCAGACTCATTACTGTAAGAAGGCAGGCTCCACTATCAGCTGCAGACAAGACATGGAGAAGGACACTGTTGCTGTCCATCATGGACAGTCTGGACCATCCTCTCTACTCACACAGGCTGATGCAGCTCTGCTGCCGTCACACTGTTGAATCATTTTCACAATTTACATACATCCTACTTGTTTTTTATATTTTTGTTTGTTACTTTGTTACAAACAAGGTAACAAGCATAAACATAATTTTTACTTTTACCAGTTTGTAACGTAATATTCCTCTCTATCAAAGAATGCAGAGCAGACACATCTATGGCCTTAGTTGCCATGGAAACTCAAACCTGCTCATCAGTGGTTGCACCACTGTGTCACTCAGAGCAGAGGGAGGGAAGGGCATCCAATCACGAACCTGTCCGCTTCGGCAGAGGCTGAACTTAATTTGAGTCTATAAATATCTCTTGCATGCAGTGTTCGGTGAACATCAACACGAGATGAGTAAGGTCCGCTCTGATCCTGTTCCTTCAAAATGCATTTTGAAATACGTACTTATGTAACTTTTCTTCATACTTTTAACTTTGTGCTCAGTTAAAAATATTTTATACCAAGGTGAAGTTCTCCTCTCAGATCATTCTGAACACATCAGAATCCTTCAGTTGTCTCCAACTTTTAATTGTAAGGTTTTAAACAAGCATGTGTTCTGCTCAAACGACATGTTGCAGGCTGCTTGGTTTCTTCAAAGTGCAGCTCAGTACTTGTAAAATTAGCTAAGATGTTGCCATGTTTACGTTTTGTCAGTTCAGCTGTCTGTGGCAAACATCATGAATTTCATCTGCTCCCAAAGTTAATGAGTTGTGTAGATATGTGTGTGTATAATGATTGCCAGTACTCTCTGAAAGTTTCAATTAAAATATGCTCTGCAGTTCATTAGACTTTTTGAACAACTGGGAGATAAAGTTAGGGAGGCCAGACTTAGATGGTTTGGACATGTCCAGAGGAGGGACAGTGGGTATATTGGTAGAAGGATGTTAGAAATGCAGCTGCCAGGAAAAAGACAAAGAGGGAGGCCAAAGAGGAGATATATGGATGCAGTTAGAGAGGACCTGAAGGTAGTTGGAGTGAGGACAGAGGATGCAGAGGACAGAGTGAGGTGGAGGAGGATGACTCACATGGCGACCCCTGAAGAGGGAACAGCCAAAAGAAGTTCATTAGACTTTTTGCTAGTAGTACAAATGAAGACACACAAGCATAGACAAAACATTATCACCCTTTTGCCTAATTAGCAACAAGTAGTGAGACCTAAATTAATGCCACGGCGCGTTTGACATGGTAAATAATTAGTGGAAAGGCGTTTACTGTAGTATTTAACTTTTGTTAAATAAACTACATCTCCCATGCTGCCTCCTGTGGTGCGTGATGACGTAACAACACATCAACAACTCACATGTGGCCTAGAAGGCGCCTGTTGCGTGTTAGCAACCGCTGTTTAATGTGGGGCAGTTTGACCGGCCCATATACCTCATTAAATTCAATATTCCGCTGCAGTTCCTGAGCCAGCATGCCGCCGAAGAAACCTCCTCCTGCTACGGGGAATAAAAAAACTCAAGAGAAGAAAAAGGAAAAGATTATTGAGGTAAAAATGCACGAGTTAGCGTGTTGGCGGTGTTAGCTTAACAGCTAACAGAAACCGAAACATTTAAGTCTTTCTGGCTTGTGGACACTGTTTGTAATAAATTGACTTTTTAATTTATTATTGAGATGGTTTCAGATGTCCTTAAATAAACACTCAGGAAGCTGTCATGAGGCAGAAATTGTTAAATCACTCGTGTTAGCACAGAAGCTGCTAGAGGGGCCTAGCTTGTCTGACGAAGGTTTATATAATTCATCGAGTTGTATAGATTATATCTTCTTATACGTATCTTTCTTTTTTATTGAGTCGTTTTTATATTGATGATATAATGAACTTGATTATGATGAGTTTCTCAGAAGTGAGCATGCAGTGATGGAAGTTACAAATTGTTCAAATAAAGAAGCCCTTAATTATTTGTATACGTGTGCAAACAACTTAGCGTTGATCTGGGTCATGAATTAACTCTGGGTTTGTTCAACTTTATAGTCAGGCTTTATAAACGTTACTGGGTAAAATGTTAAAAATTGAACCTCACTTGTAAGATTGATCATTTGTAATCACCTATATTTTTTTTAAATAAATAAATTTGTCCTCAATCAGTACCCGTAATGTCACTGCCATCATCTTCTGACTGCTGTTCTAAAATCCAGGTTTGAAAGAACATCAGTTCTAGCTGAAAGAGAATCTGTTTGTATTGTTTGCATCCTCCAGGACGTTCAGGTTGTCAGAAACCACATTCTTGGTATCAGATTGTCATGAAAGTCAGTCATGATTTAAATAAAATGTAGTTCTACCTACCTTTGAGTCTGAACATGCTTGTTGAACTCAAACATTTTCATCACCTGTGAAATGAAGAAACGGCAGAATCCATCCAAGCAACAAGAGTAACTTTCTGGCTACATCTTACAGTACTCAGATGCCCAGACCGATTGAAAACAATTGTAGCAAGTTTAATGCACACATCGACGTGAGCTGGTATCTTGGTTGAGCACAGTTTTATATAAACCCAGTTTCAAAACAGTTGGAAGTCTGTGTGACGTGAAATAGTGGGAAACATGACTTTAACAACTTTTTACGTTTAAAAATGAACATTGGCCACATTAATACACTGTAAAAACAAAATTTAGTTAATGTAAAGAGACTGTACTTCTATAGCACCTTTCTATCTTATCAAGATACTCAAAGCTCTTCACACTACAATCTGTGTCCTCATTTAACCATCCATACAATACTCTACTAGATCTCTACAAAGTTAATTGAACAAATCATTCTGAAGAGACTACCGGTAATCAGAGCTTTAGATCACAATCATACACCAATGGGACACACATCAGAGGCAATGAATGGTTCAGTGTTTTGCCCAGGGACATTTCGGCATGTGACTGCTGGTGGAATTGAACCCCAAATCTCACATTGAAGAACGACTGCTCAAACCAGTCAGCCACAGTCGCCCACAGTCCCTTCCATCAATCCATCCTCTTCCACTAAAGTCAGGTGTTGGGGGCAGCAGCTTGAAAAGGCAGGTCCAGACAACTCTCTCCACAGCTACCTCTTTCAGCTTTTCTGGAAGGATTCCAAGTTGTTCCCAGACCAACCGAGAGATATAGTCTCTCCAGCATGTCCTGGATCTTCCCCGGGGTCTCCTCCCAGTTGGACATGCCCAAAGCACCTTATACAGAGGACCCCAGGGAGCATCCTTACCAGATGTCTGAACCACCTCCACTGGCTCCTCTCACAGAACAGAGGTTCTACTCCGAGGCCCTCCTGGATAACTGAACTTCTCGCCCTATCTCTAAGTTTCCTTTGGTGAGAAGATAGATCAACTCATTGCTTTTGTTTTGCTAAATGCATTTAAAACTATTGCTTTGGTTTTATCATTTACACTGGTGGTGTAGCTGCTTAGATCAGAAGTCCAGTTAGGAAATGACTCGTCTTTCACATCCCTAGATTTTGATTCTGTCCAACTTTGCTGCTTCTTTTTGTCCCGTTGTGGAGTGAAAGGGGAATGGATATGTCGTCTGTCCTCTGTGAGCATAACTTGAAAAATAAATGAAGTACTTATTCTGGTATGTGGCTGCATCTCAGCACAAGGTTGTTGTTGTTTTGTTTGTTTGAAAACTAGTATAGTTTATTACCCCCAGACCCCCGGCTCCTCCTTTGCACCTGGTGGTGGATAGAATTGCTTCCTCCACTTGCCACGATCAAAAACATGTAGGTTTACGTGTATTCTCTGTTCAATCCAGTCCAGAATAACACTCATCTGGAAAACTACATTTACTGTTCAAACCTCTGTGACAGGGGACATCAGCATAGTTTAAACCAGCAATAATTTTATTTTATTTGACAGCTGTTGCCCATAATTGTAACTTTTTGTACAAAGTCTGACCCCAGACGTGAGAATGCCGTCTTGTCTGCAGAACATGCTTTCTTCAGGAACATGTTGAGCGTTAAATATTAAACAAATTTGTTTTTCTTTCACAGGACAAAACTTTTGGTTTGAAGAACAAAAAAGGGGCCAAGCAGCAGAAGTACATCAAGAACGTCACTCAACAAGTCAAATATGGACAACAAAACGCCCGACAGGTCAGTGGGTTGTACTTGTCTCAACTGAGTCATGATCATTTGTGATTAAAATGAAATTCAGCAGGATTCAATTGAAACTTCTCCCACGTGTGTTCAGATTGCCCAGGCCGAGGCAGACAAAGGCAACAAAAAGTCTGATAAGAAGAAAGAGCTGGACGAGCTCAACGAGCTGTTCAAGCCTGTAGTCGCTGCTCAGAAAGTCAGCAAAGGTGACAAATGCAGCTGTTGTGTGCATCGTGTTAAAAAGCTGAAATGTTTGCTGAATGGTGAGCACTGGATTTAACTAGCAGTCCAGAAAATGTTATTGAGCAGACCCTTTTTTGTCTCCCATGCAGGGGTTGATCCAAAGTCAGTGCTGTGTGCGTTCTTCAAGCAGGGCCAGTGTACCAAGGGTGACAAGTGTAAGTTCAGCCACGACCTGTCCATGGAGAGAAAATGTGAGAAGAGGAGCGTCTACGTGGATGAGAGAGACGAAGACCTGGAGAAAGGTCAGTGGACAAGCTTTAAATTCAGTTTAGTGTCTGATGAGGCAACATGATATTTATCAAAGGTAAATGTTCAAAAAGAAGGCAACATTAGGTTGGTTTGGAAAATGTCATAATCACATGGATGTTTATTTGTGTTTTATTTGAATTGGATTTTTATTATTAAGAACTAAAATAAGAATACAGGCAGTCCTCTGTTTACGTTCGAGTTCTGTTCCTACGCATTGAACGTAAACAGGAATTGATTGCACGTGGCGATCGTTAGTCCAGATTTTGACCGTAAACCGCGAAAATACATGTAAATGTATGCTAACGCTGCGCCGCACACCCATTTATCGACATGGGACTGAACACGCTACACCACACATTCATCTATAAACACATACAAACACTATAAACAGTATTTACAACACTATGTACAACATTCAAGTGTGTGCGTAAAAACATAATGATGCATTTAGACTGTTTGGGGGTCGAACGTCCGGAAATACGTAAACCAGTGACACCGTAAACCGAGGACTACCTGTATTCAATGTTTTTATTTGGGAGCTACATCCTGAAACTGTCACACTGTTTTTAGACACTTTTTTGCAGACTGGTGAACCTCTGCCCATCTTTACTTCTGAGACATTTAGCATCTCTAACAATGAGTTTATATCTGGTCTTCTTACTGACCTGTTGTCACTTAAACTAATTAGCAGCAAAATGTTCCTCCAGCTCTTTCTTACTCCTTCCACCTCACTTTTACAACCCATTGTTGACCCTGTCCTAACTTTTATTGTGAGGATTGTGTTCCCTTGTGTGCCGTCTCCTTTTTATTGTCTTTTTCTGTGCTCCGTCTTCTCCCTCATGTAATCATTTCCTCTTCTGCCACCTGTTGTATCTCCCAGGTGTTTGTGTTTATCCCCTTGTTAACATCTGTCTATAAGTCTGCATCTTTGTCTGGGCAGTGTCTCCTGTTCGTGCCCTGTGTCAGCCTCCCTCCTGAGTAATGCCACTTTGATTGGTGATATGTGCTGCAGATTATCCATGCTGCTGATCTAACGCTGCTGATTATTTCATGCTGCTGTGTTCACTCATACTCATCTGCTCACACAGACTCATGTTCGTGCTGCTGTTGTTCGGCGTGTTGTTTTGCACTATTAGTGTTTAGCGTATTTCTTAGTTTATTTATCTTAGAGCCTTACTGTTTCTTTTTACAATTTATATTTTTGCTATTGTTGGATGTAACTGCGACCCTGTGTACACAATTTCGTTCCACCCCATGTACCCCATGTGATGTGAATGATAAGAAAACCTACTTGAACTTGAGTTCTTGTAAGTTTGCTGCATGCCAGCTTTTGCTTTCAGATCAATTTAATATATATTCAATTCTAAGTCCATGTGTTCTCCGAGTCTTTCCTTCAAACCAAAGCACAAGAAATGTGAAAGTGTTGCAGCCGTAAAATAAAAGTTACCCTAGTTTTCCTCTAAAAATGGGTTAGTGTTACAGCTAAACTTTTAATATGTTTACTGCATGTCATTGTGAATAAAATGAGTTTGTAAGAGTTAAAAATCATTGCATTAAATTTAATATTTACATTTTACAACATGCTCCATTTTTAATTTGTCAAGGTATGTCATACTGTTTTAAATCCAGTGTGGGAGCACTGCAGCTTTGCAGTCCAGAGCAGATTAAGTTACCCTCTGCATCCCTGAAAGTTTTGGGGGAGTCCAAGTTAAAGTCTCAGTAGTAATGCCCCTCTTTGTCCAAAGCATTGGTTTGAACAAAGGTGCAGTGAAGCACGGGCAGCAAAGAATCTAATAAGCACATTGTGGGAATAAAGCAGAGGGGAGCGAGCATCAAAGGCAGCCAGACACAGCATGACTGGCATCAATGTGAACTCCCAACCTAGGACACTCAGCATGCTCTTCACCAATCGCCCCTTGTGGACTGGTCCTGGGCAGTAATTAAAACCATCATTCCCACTGCGTCAGTATCTCATTAGCCACACGACCTTAGGCTTTCATCCCTACTTGTATAAAAATATCACATCTCCCTGCAAGCAAAGACGAGTCACAAATTTTTTTTTTTTAAATCACGTCCATGCCTTCACTCAAATTGACTCCAAAAAAAAAAAAAAAAAAGAAAGCTCACACAAGTCTTTTATTTATATATTCTATAATTACTATGATTTTTTTTAATCATCAATGTTATTATTGCCCACTTCCAAAAGGTAAGCAATAATATTTTGATGTGTCTGTATTGTTTGTTTGTCTGTTAGCAAAATATTTCAAGAACCACAGGACAGATTTGATTACAACTCTCAAAAAGTACTCACTAGATGCACGCCTACAACTATTTAACTTTCCGAGTAAACCTGATTCAAGACGGCCGCCACAGCTTATCAGACTCATCAAACACATAATTGTCTATCAATTAGCTAATCTTGGAGAACTTGCGCTAGAGTTGGGCGTGACAGTAGCTGAGACTTGTGCTCAACTAAAACTTACAAATGACGCAAGATGTTTGTTTAAAACTTTTATATAAACTGTTAGAGTCAAACCTGTTTGTCTGTTAGCAAAATATCTCACCAACGATCAGATGGATTTTGATTAAACTCTCAGACTGTAAATGCTAGATGTACATCTGCAGCTAATTAACTTTTGGAGTCATGTTTAATCAAGATGACCTCCACAGCTGACAGTCTGATGTGACAAGACTTGACCAAAACACCTCTAACGCCGTCATTTCCATCATAAGATGATGTGACTTTAAAACCCCAGGACTGAAAGATGGCGGGCGATATGCACACCTTCTAGGAATGCCAGGCCTTCAATAATATTGCCTCAAAAGAGACGATAGATTGTGCAATAGACAAAGAATGATGATGTCGACTTAACACGTTTGCTCTGCATGGGAAATTATTTTTTACTGTGTGATTTTTGTTTTCGTCTGCAAACATCAAGCGGCGAGTGAAACATTAAAAAATGAGGACAAACTGATCCGTCTGAAGCTCCTACGCTTTCCACTATCAAAGGGAGGATTTGAAGTGGGCGAGGATGGGCTGCAGTGGTCAGATTTAGCACGTTGGCAGAAGATAAAAAGAAACTCTTTTCCTATGTTTAATTCAGTCTGAGCCATGACTAACCCATGTAATGTACCGGGCCTGTGAAGCCCCTCGCTTGCTTTGTGGGGCCTTACAGGAGACAGAAATGAACATGTCACTGGATTTGGAGCATGGCGCACCTCAGCACAGACTTGCCAGTCAATTTTTTTTTATTGTGATAGCTTTATATGTTTTCCTGTTGAAGCAGTTCTTTGGCGTAGAAGCGTTGCAGATACTCAAACCTTTCATCCACTGCATGTTATTAACCTACTTGGCATCACGGCGAGGCTGATTGAGTGAATTTAAACAACTGCGAGAGAGTTGTACGACAAAAGACAGGACGTAAAAGAGAGGACTGTGTTCCCGTTGGACAAGCTGTGGCCTGTCGTGTGTTTTAATGTCTTAACTGAAGTTAGTAGAAGAGATCACATCTCTCCAGTTTTAGCTTCTCTCCACTGGCTCCCTGTCAAATCCAGAATTGAATTCAAAATCTTACT
>JARVGV010000001.1:56461973-56474003 GCA_031762435.1 Hypsolebias longignatus
GTCGCTTCGCCCTATAAGTCGCAGGGCATGAAAATCAGTAAAAAAAACTGCGACTTATACGCCGGAAAATACGGTACAATTCAAAAGGCTGCAATGAGATCAAACCATTGTTGCATTAATAATCACACTTTAAACTAAATCCTGAGCACACAAGCACCAACATCAGAGTAAAAGTGTTTCTTTGATATACTGTATTGGTGTTGTGCAATCTCTTACCAAATAAGAAGTATTAATGTAGACTACTGAAAAAATGAACACAAATAAATATAATCTGCATTATACCAAACACACACCCATCAACAACTGCCGACACTGACATAGCGCTAAGCTAGCAGCGTGCAATACTGACGCGCTAAGCTAAAAAGCTAGGTAGCGCTCCACTTCCCTCACCTCTGCACCACCACTCCACCAAATAAATAAATAAATAGATAAATATTTTTTTTCTTCTTCCTTCGATTGCTCCCTTCGTCAGGGATCTCCACAGCAAGCCGACTCTCATGAAGACTTGGCAACATTACGACCTCACCATTATGTCATTAACATCAAATAATATTTTTTCTGTCTTTTTAAATGGATTCAGGATCATTATGTCCGCATAGCAATTCACTGATGAAAAATTACTACAATCCCAAGATGAAAACAATTTAAAGCATAAAAATCAATTCTAAAACGCACCGAGCCGATGCAGGGACTTTCAAAGGGGCAATTCACCAAGAAACACAAATGTTGAATGAAGAAAACAAAACAAACTAAACTAACGGCGTCATGATCAAGTGTTGCAGTTTCCTTTCAGCTAATGTGGCGTTCTTGTTATTTTCCAGGAGAGGCCTGAAAAATGTGGCTAGTTGTAAAACTAGCGTAGACAGACTTCTCCCTCCTTCTCTAAACTCTGACGCCACGGCTGACCAGGTCCTCACTGACAACTGCCTGACAGAACATCACTTCAAAAATGACCAGACTGGTCCTTTAAACTGGGATGTCAAGCAGATGCATATTAATGGAAGTGAACTGAGTAAATGGGTCACCATAGCTGGAGTAATCCATTCTGGGTCCTTGTCCCATAATTCCTCCTCCTCCTCCTCCTCCTAGTACTCCTCCTCCTCCTCCTAGTACTCCTCCTCCTCCTCCTCCTCCACCTCCTCCCACAGAAGAGTAATCATCTGAGGTGTTAGCCTTGAATCGAGGTTCAGCCAGGATGGCCCTGTAAGCTGCAGACAAGCCCACAGCTTTAGTTAACACATGCACAAACCATGAAGAACAGCAGCTGTTTGACACTTAAAGGACCTGAAGTCCACACAGTAAAATCATGTGGCACACACTCACATTTGTCACAGTTCTCTATAGCGAGGGCAGCCTGGGAGGGCTTATAGTACCTCACGTAGCCGAGTCCTTTACTTTCACCGGTGGTCCGGTTTTTGATAATGACACAATACTCAATATCTCCATACTCCTGAAAAACAAGGAGCAAAGCAAAACAAGTAGAGGTAAGAATTCAGATTATTTTCACATGCAGTCATAAAACTTGAAAACGCATCGTCTGTGTGTGTTCGTTTGGCTGCCTTTGAACCACTGGACAGATGTGAATGAACTTCTCAGTTCAGCTAATCATCTTAGCAAACACAAACATGTCTGGAAGTAAAGTCAATCAGTTGTACAGATGTTAAGCTAAAGTTGTTGCGATAGTAGTTGAGAATCATCCCAACACATATTCATGGCTCTAATGAATCACATGACAATTGTTTTTTTAACTATGGTGCCTAAGATGGCGGGTGATATGCATTCCTTATAGAAAAGACACATTCATTGTGTGAAAGGTTCAAAAATCATTCTCACAGTTCAGGTTCTTTCTCTTCCATCAGATTTTCAGCACACAGCTCGTTCCTGAATTTTTGTTCTATTTCAACAATTCATGAATCAAAACGTTTGGCTCATTCAGGACAATCCTGCTGTGAGTTTTGGTATTTACACAATTTTTACTTTTTGAAATATTTAGCTCTTTCAGCCATGTTTTTCTCAATGCAGATGTATGGAACTCCTTTGTGCTGTGTACGGTACTGCTCATTTAAGCTAATGTTCTGATTCAACTGCTTTCTACCAATTTCAGTTTTCTTCAGCCTTTTTAAATGATCTTTTATCAGCAATTTTTCTGCTCCTCCATCTTCTCTGCTAATTTCAACATTTTATGCTCCTTTCAGTTCTTTCTGCTAATTTCAGCTATTTTTGATTTGTAGTTCATTTTCTGCTGATTTAAGCTTTTTTTTTTTTGGCTATTTCAATTCAAGTGTCAGCTTTTTGTATTCTTTTCAGCTAATGTTAGCTTTTTGTGCCATTTCAATTCCTTTTCTGCTGATTTCAGCTATTTTCAAGTTCAAGACAATTTAATTGTCAATTCCATCACATGCGGTACAAGAGGCGGAACGAAATTATGTGCCTGCTCCCAGTTACACCCAACAACAGCAAAATATAAAGTATGAAAATAAACAGTAAATAAGAAGACAAGGCTACTTTTGTGATTATTTCAGCTTTTTGAGGGTTTTTCTTTTCAGCTTCTATCAGCTTGTTTGTGCTCTTTCAGCTACCTTTCTGCTGATTTTAGCTTTTTGGCTGCTTTCAGCAAATGTTCAAATTCAACTTGAATTAGTGTAGTGATGAAAACTTTTAGGTTAGTTTCAGCTTCTTCAGCAGATTTCAGCTAAAATCATTCCACAATAAATAAGTACAGTACAGTATTCACACTGCATCATTTTCACAGGAAATAACACTTCTCTGGTTTAATCTGGAATGTGTTGCAGGCTCAGTGTTGAATTTTGTGGATGACAGCTCTGAACTCTACAGAAAAACCTGCATGGACTTACTTTGAATGTATTCTTGAGATCCTCCTCTGTGAAGGTCCTTGGGATCATGACGAAAATCCTCGTCAGGTCCTCGTCCTCCACATCTCTGTGTTTTGTGGACGAACGTGACTGAGCGATAAATACCTTCACAACCAATTACAGAAAATATAATCACATTAATCTGTATCAAGACATAACTGTCAGCACATGCAGTGGTAAACTAATTTAATCTCTTAGTGTACTAGAGGAAACAATTCTAGCACAAAGTTTTAGCAGTATGATTTACAGTACAGTACTGTAATTGTATTTTCCGACGGTCATTAAATGCATCTGAAGACTGATGAGGGAGGCGGAGCCAGTGCGGGCGCCTATTCTGTCGCTACGCTAACAGGTTAGCATCAGTTGATTCTTAATTATATATTATAACAGGCAGAAGGTAACACTGCATCCGCCACTTATTGTAACTGTGACCTAGCTGAAGACGCTACCTTAATAGGTTTAGTTCCATCCACCAACACTTTTCCATGCATTTCCTCCATAGCTAAGCAGGCCTGTGAGGACCTGGCGTACTTCACGTAGGCGACACCTTTGGACTCCTTTGTCTGCTTATCTTTGACCCCCCAAACACCCTGGATGTCCCCAAATTCAGCAAACCTTTCCCGAATCTCATCTTCAGTTATACACCGACTCGTGATCACGAAAAGTCGACTATTGGGAGGATCGTCGAGGTTTTCGGGTACATGTATTTGTTTTACGGAGCTCTCCTCCATGTTAGCTTCTTCGTGTGAACGGGAGTGGCCTTAGGTGATGCCTTCATGCGCCCCTTGGAAAACTTATGTTACAACTTTGAGCTCTGAAAGTTATAACTGAAAAGCAACTATTTTGACAAGTGTGCTCTTTGTTAACAGCCTACATTCGTAACCTTCTCCTACCCTATAATAAAGTGTTTATTAATCAATACAGCTTTCGACTATTTTTAAACATCTGTAACCCGGAGTCATTTATGAACTAACTTACTAACTACTTAAATAAATAAAAATTAAAAAAAACAGAGGGACACCATAATATTATGAAAAGGATTAAGATATAATGAGAATACGATAAACTGTTTAATTTTGGACGCACTGCTTGATAATTCCTGGTAATGGATTACTTCCTAGCTGCTACTGAACGCATCATAAACGTGAGTCTCTCGGTCTTTCTGCACGTGTTTGCGTAATGACGTAAAAAACCGGTGCCTCTTAAACGTGGTGACCTTCCTTGCGTCCGTCAGGAGCCAAATCGCTTGACGGCAGTGGGGTACATACTGTTCCTACGTCCAAGAGATATTTGCCCGGCACATTTTTAAATCTAAAGGTAATTTTTCCCGTATTTCATATTTAAATAATTTATTAGAAGCCTAATGAGTGCAACTGTTTCTTCAGAATTAAAATGAGAGGGAATTAGGTGGTTACCGTTAGCTTCTATGTTCGTGAATAGCTCGGTTGCTCTTTTTGCGTAGAGGCTGTACCGTTAATAAAGCAAACCGTTATAATGGTGTAATGCGGCATTTGTCCTGGTTTAGTCAGTGTTTGTTATTGATACAAAGTTTAAAGGTTTCCCTGTAGATAATTTAGACTATCTTAGCTCAAACAGCAGCGTCGTGTGCGCTAGCGACATTGAAGCATCCTTGACAGCCTGAACGGAAGATGGAGACCCGGCTAGCCTTAGCAGCAGGCCAGTCCGGTCGACCTCAGCTCAAAGTCGGTCAGTTTTGGCCTGCAGGTTATGAAATGCTGATCTGAATTTAACAAAAGTGTTGTTTTTACTTCTGAAACAGAAGAACGCACGTGAAGTGTTACATAAACCAGGAGCTCAGTCTTTTCAGTCAAGCTAGCATCCATTTATTACTCCTTGTGGGGGACTAGTTTTCTTAAAACTTTAAATCTAAGCGCTTTGAACAAGTAGAGGTCAAATGAAGATCATCAGTTGACTTTCAAGCTAAAACTAATAGTATGAAGATTAAAGTAAGAGAAGTTAGTCTTGTTCCTTCACATGGTTGAGTTAAACACCTTCAGATAAGTTCATTAGTTACACAATCAAAGCTGTCCCCATCGGATGTTAAACCCTTAAATCTAAGTTTAATTACTATGTAAACCTGGCTTCTTCATCTGGGTAGTATTACCAGCAGAGGGTCAGTTTCCTTGATTTAACCTCAGCAGAATAACTGGTTTGACTGGTGTGAAGGGCAGAAGGAGATGTATCCTCCTTTACAGCAGCAGAGGTCACAGGAGAACCCATAACATCATTTAAACAGGCAGAACCTGTGCCATCACTATTACTGGTTATTTTATACATGTATGACTTAAATCATCTTTTTCCTTATTCCTGCTGTGTCCTGTTTGCTCTCTGTCCCCCCCCCCCAGCTGATTATTATGGGTGACGTGGAGAAAGGAAAGAAGGTTTTCGTCCAGAAGTGTGCTCAGTGTCACACAATCGACAAAGGGGGCAAGCACAAGGTGGGCCCAAACCTCTGGGGTCTGATTGGACGCAAGACCGGACAGGCAGAGGGTTTCTCCTACACAGACGCCAACAAGAGTAAAGGTCAGTTCAGTCATGGCTCAGTGAGAAAGATTTATATTGTCGTCTAAAAAAGCAGGTGGTAACACTGCTACAAGTGTCAGTTTAATACACAGTGTGTGTCTTTCACGACACATTCTGCCCACTAATGTACCGTACTGCACTAGATTTTGCTGTATCGCTCCAACTGCATCATTTTACAACATAAGATGATCTTAATTTATAACTCTGGCATGAGCAGCAGCAGGCCAGGCGATATGCATTCCTTCAAGAAATTATAATATACAGGCAGTCCCCGAGTTACAAATGAGTTTTGTTCCTACGCCCCGTTTGTAACCCGATTTTGCCGTAAGTCAGAGCGCTACCCACGTGGCGGCCGTAACTCCGGATTTTCGCTGTAAGTTGGAAAAAGAACGGCAAACATCGTTTTAAACACGTTTTTTTCAATGTAACACAACAGTGTACTTAGAATGCCATTTTGCTGTATTTCCAAGCAGTTAGCTAACACAATACCCTCAAAAAAATCGAAAAAACATAAAATGCTGCATAAAAAAAGTAAACGTGAGGTGTGATGACGTCACTGGAGGTGGCGCCGTAAGTCCGAGTTGCAGTAAGTCGATGGCACCGTAAGTCGGGGACAACCTTTATTTTATAAAATTTTGTGATAGTTTTGTTGAGCTTTGATTTCATTTTGTTCCCCAGGTATCGTATGGAGTGAGGAAACCCTGATGGAGTACCTGGAGAACCCCAAGAAGTACATTCCTGGAACCAAAATGATCTTCGCCGGCATCAAAAAGAAGGGAGAGCGCCAGGACCTGATCGCTTACCTCAAGGCAGCATCGTCATGAAAACGATCAGACGACCTGAAGATTAAACTTTTTTTTCTTCTGACCATCTACGTTCAGTTTGGTTTTATGTTTAGTCAGTTGTGCAGATTCGTTTCTGTTATTCAGAAAAGGCAGCTCTTCGTATGAAGTGTCATGTCATAGAAGTCATACGAGTGACGAAACATAAAACTGCAGCACTTTTATTTATTGTTTGTGAATGTGTCCAAACAAATCTGAATTTAAAAGGCTAATCTCATTTAATCTGTTCGTCATCACAATTAGTAATTTAAAAAAACTGATCTAAAATCAGCGACAGAGTGTGGAAACAGGCGGTTTGGTGCTCATGATTTAGTGCTCAGTCTAAATTTGCTCCCAGTTTTCAGGTGGAGTTTTTAACTTTTCAACAGATACGTCTTCTGAGTCTGAATCTTGACAATACCTCTTTTTGTGTTACGTTACTGCTGAGGAACTCCTTCATGGTTACAGACCTGGTTAAGACAAAACACTGATATCTGCTTCTTCAGCTGGCGTGGTACATTGAATATTTATTACTGCCTTTAAAACCAGCTGCCGTGGTGAGGTGGAGTGAAACCAGCTGGCGTACGATCACCATGCGTAACGTAGGAAGAAAGAAAAACATGAGTGAAAGTGTTTATTTACCTGGTTTCACAGGCTTTAAAACTTATCGTTTTTGACTGTAATCTGTATTTTAAAGATTTGGTGGTTATGTCGTCTGATTGTGGACAGAAGAGCTAAATGATCAATAAAAGGAAAACTTCACAACTCGAACGTGGATTTCTCTTCAATCGAAGGTTTATCTGACGATTGTGCAGCTAAATCCTTTTTTAGTTAGCACAAGCTCTCGTGCACAGTTGTCTACGTGTTCAACTCTGAAATTTAGCTAGTGAACTTTTTGACGCTGCTTTTGGTTTTGACTGTTCTGCCACACCTGCTCCTCCACAGTCTCTGTTACATGATGGTTGTCTCAGAGTCTTTCTGGGAAGCGAGTCAGCTGGAAGCAGCTCGGCTGGGATTGGTGACCCCCCACACCCCAGGCTAAAGCTCATCTAACAGCAGCGACACGACAGGAATGTCTTCAGCCACATCTACTGTCAGAGGAGCTGAGTAAATTTAGCAGGCTGTCGGGTCACAAACAACGGAAATTACATGTTAAAAAAACAATAAAAAATCAACATTGACTGTTAATTTTAACTGGGATTGCATCCTAATTTTAATCTTAAGTAAGCATTTATTTCATGTTGGCTTCATTAAAGTGATGTTTGTGCAGAAACTAATATTTGTGGACACCTGGTGGCCCCTGGAGTCACTACTACAAACTGATGGACCAAAGCAGAACCAGGTTTTACATGATCACTTCTTTGTCATTCACCAACAAATTCAAGATGGCTGCCTCGGCCTGCTCATGCCAGGAAACACAAAACAGATGGTGACAGAATCGTTCACAAAACAGTTCTGAGGGCTGGACGGAACAGTGTTGGCAAAATAACTCGACGCATTTTGATGAAACTCCCAGAACGATGTGCATCTACGTCTGATTAACCTGGAGAGCTTGTTCAGTTCAAGATGGACGCCACAGCGAGTTGTCAAGTTGTTCTGTAAGTTGATTTGATCAAGGACAGAACAATAAACAATGTTTTCTTGCCACAGGCTAATTTGCAAACCCAGTTCTTGGCTGGACTGTTTTTTTTTTTTTTTTTTTTTTTTTTTTTTAACAGTTAAAATAGAATTAAAATGAAACAGTTCCCTCATACTCATGTCTGCTCCTCCATCCCCATGGGCCTCAGTGTTCACAGATTCAGCCATTGTTTCACCTGGGAATTAAAAACTCTTTAAGACCTTTTAATGTTTTTTGTTGCTGATAACTGTTCCAAACATGAGGCCTTTGAATGAGAAGGAACATCGATCAAATGAGGTTTAGTATTTTGCAGGTTTGCAGTCTCCATCAGCTGCACCTCTTGTTACAACTCCTGAGCTGCTGACTTTTAAAATACTTCTAGGACAAGACCATTAATACATTTAACAATCCATTTTTATACAAGAACATTTAAAAAAGATTGTCAAAGCTTCAGAAATTATATTTCTCCAATATTTTAATAATGTAATAGTAAGGGTTTTTGGACTAAAACTTTCAGTGCTTGTGAAAACAATTCATTCAACTTTTATTTATACAGGCTAGTCTCATTGAGATGACTCATTTACAAGAGAGAACATGTAGAGACAGACAACAAGAACAATAAACAATGACAACAATAAACTACAGTCAAAATACATTATACTTAAAAAAACAGCTAAAATAGACATCATCATAGGTATAAACTCAAATATGTGTTTAAATATGCATATAAATACATATACAGTATGTATAAAGGTATCATAAACATCCTCATAGGTTTTAAAGCAGAATGAGTTGCTTGTCTCCAGACAGTGACACAATGAGACAGAATCATGGCATGTCGGTACAACTGAGCAGATTTTCCACATAAATATGATCTTATAAGATGAAAACTATTTATTTGTCTTTATGGTTTTAAACACTTTCCTAATGTGAGCCTCAAAGTTAAAGTGGGAATCTAGATGACGCCCAGATATTTAAACTCTTCCACTCTTTGGATTTCTCTCTGATCAATCACAGTTGAAAAGTTACAGGCTTTACCTGTACATCATATAGTGAAACATATTCCTTCAACCTTTATTTAAGCAGGTTAATCCCACTGAGCCTCGAGGACTCATTTACAAGAGAGACCTGATTTCAACAAACAATGATGACAACAGCGACATCATATGAGACATACAGAATTTTTTAACAAGTTAAAACAAAGATGCAAAGTAGCAAAACAGACAGATTATAAGGCAAATGTAGAAAATCAAGAACAGGAACATGTCTGCATTGGTTTTTACCAGGATTCCAACAGATTCTTAAAGTCATTTAGAGAAGTCAAGGTCAAGAGTTTCAGATCTTTTTGTAAGATGTTCCAGGAAACAGGAGCAGAGTAGGAGAAGGTTCAGTCCTCACTGAGACTGTTTTATTGCACTTCAGAGTCAAACAGTGATTCTTAAACCACGGAGACACCCCCTGTTCACAACTCTGCTGCCTCTTGTGGACTCTTTGCTTCCACTCTTCCAGTGTGTGTGTCACAGCTCTCAGTGCTCCAGGCGCCACTGGAACCGCTGATTCTTTGACTCTCCATAACTTCCATACAGGTGCATCTAAATAAATTAGAATATCATGGAAATTCTCTGTTTTGTTCATCAGTCACTGCAGAAAGTGAAACTCATGTATTCCATAGGTTCATTACACAGAGTGAAATATTTCAAGGCTTTATTTGTTGTAACTTCAGTGATTATTTCTAACAAATAACAAAAAAAAAAAAAAATTCAATGTTTCATAAAATTTGAGTTTTACATAAGATCAATAAAAAAAAAAAAGAGGAAATTTTAAACACATCAGATCTTTGAGGTGATCAGCCTGTGGTTCTGCTGAGGTGTAATGAAGCCCACGTTACTTCGATGGTGGTCTTCAGGTCACCTGCATTGTTGGGTCTGGTGTCTCACCTGCCTCTGGACAATGACCCATAGATTCTCTAGGGGGTTCAGGTCAGGCGAGTTTGTTGGTCAGTCAAGCACATTAACACCATGCTCACTGAACCAGGTTCTGGATCCTTTGTCAGTGTGGGCTGAAGGCAAGTCCTGATGGAAAGTGAAACCAGCATCTCCATGAAGCTCATCAGCAGAAGGAAGCATGATGCCTCTAAAATGTCCTGCTAGATGCTGCGTGGAGTATGGACTTCAGAAAACCCAGTGGACCAGCACCATCAGAGGACATGGACCCAAACCATCACTGACTGTGGAAACTTCACTCTGGACTTCAACAACATGGATTCTGGACCTCTCCACTCTTCCTCGAGACCTTGATTTACAAATGACATGAACATTTATTTGAAAAGAGGACCAATGAGACAGTCCAGGTCTTTTTATCCTCAGCAGGTAAGACACTTCTGATATTTCTGCTACAGGAGTGTCTGGAATGGAGAAACAAGACATTTGAAGCTCATGTCTAGGAGTTAATCAGGAGTTATATTCTCATTTTCTGAGACACTGAATTATTATTTTATTTTGTCATCTGTTAGCCATAATCGTCCAAATTAGCAGAAATAAAGCCTTGAAGTATTTCACTCTGTAATGAATCTATGGAGTACACGAGCTTCACTTTCTGAAGTGACTGACAAATAAAACTTTTTCCACAGTATTAATGTTTTAGATGCACCTGTACTTCATCGTTCAGCTCTTTGTATTTCTCCAGAGTCTGCAGGTATTGGTTGACATTTGCCAGTGGGATTCCAAGAGTCCTGAACATCTGCATTGTTGCCTTCAGGTAGTTGAACCCCTTCAGTTGGGGTCACCTTGCATCTCTAGCATTCAGCTGCATTTCTCAAGTCTGTATGGCAGCTTCATGTCAAAGGAGGTGGTTGATGATTGTTCTACTTTGGAACCAGTATCGAGAGCCATGAGCTGTCTGAGGTGGTTCAGGCCCATGCAGAATAGTAGTGGAGAGAAAGCAACACCTTAGTAAAAGACAAAAAAGCTCTTAAAGGTATTAAAAATAAAAAAATGTAAAAAAAAACGAGACATTCTTAAATTATTCTGTCAACATCTTGTCTGAATATTTATTTACAATTACATAAAAATGTTGTTTTTTTTTGCTGCCAAGCATAAGTACAGATTGCCAGACTGAATATAGTCCATGAAATAAATACAAATGCAAATGAGCCACATTAGGTATATCTGAGTATATTAGTAATTCAACAGATTGTTTCAGGTATGTAGATTATTTTATTGATGTGTTCCTGTTGAAACGAAGCTAAAAAAACAACAACATGCATTTCTGTTGAAATACTGCAGTTCTTTCATCCCAGTATTTCAATCCTGTCACTGTTACTGCTCAGACCTGATGGCTGACCTGTTAACAGTTCAAGTTTGTGTACTCAGATCATGTTATGTGCTGTATATATTACAGGTGTAATGTTTTGTTGCTCAGTAATGAGCCATGTCACCACACACCTGTATCATATGATGTAAATTTCCTCCAGAGAATGTTTGTATCACTTCTGCTTCCTGCTCACTCCTCTACTGCAGACTCTGTCTCTACTGTTTGTGTTACTGGGAATAAAGATGCTATGCGGTTACAAGACGCAGTTAAAAATTATGAAGATGGTGGGATTAAAGCATTAGATTTTGAAATAATGAATGGTGTATTAAAATTTAAATGGCTTCAGTCATTTCTTTAAAATGCTCATGAGATTTGGTTTTGCTGTCCCCACTTTGGTTTTTAGTAAAGTTGGAGGTACTGACTTCCTGTTAAGATGTGACTTTGACATTCCTACCTGTAAATTGTCTGCTTTTCACCAACGGGTGTTATTAAACTGGAAAATAGCATATAAACATAACTTAAGTCCTCATAATGTTCCTTTTTGGAACAACAGAGTTGTTCTACACAGAAGAAAATGGAGAAGCAAATATGGTCATTCACTCATCTAATGGATGAAAAGGGAAATCTATATGAATATGAAGAATTTATAAAATAATTTATTCTAATCTGCACAAAAAGAGACTATGACAAAGTAATAAAAAATATACCACTTGCATCTGTTCAGTTAATAAATAATTATGAAACCAAACCAACAATTAGTTTACCGAGCATCAATCTCAATGGACTAAATTTAACACCCAATAAATGCAACAACAATTTCTTAAGACAACATTTAATTAAAACAATATACAGGTAGTCCCCG
>JARVGV010000001.1:56580378-56591763 GCA_031762435.1 Hypsolebias longignatus
GCCCTCTGGAGTGAGGGTGAAACGTTTCTACTAAAAAGAAACTGTCCAGATGACCTGATTGAGAATGATCAGAGATACTTTATCACTGCATTACAAGTATCTATAACTAATATTATATCCTACCATGGAATCTATACCATCTGGATCTTCTATCTTCCCACTCCTTTAAGTCCACTTCAAAATGTCTGTCCTCTTTTAGAGTGTTCAATTTAGGAAGCTCAAGTGTTTTGTGATGCTCAAGATTTGCTCCAACTTCTTTTTATTGTCATTTTAAAGCATCAACATCAAGGTCTCTCTTGTAAATGTGTCTTCGAGGCTCAATGGGAACCAACCTGCACACATAAAGGTCTAATAATAAAAGAAGCAGTTTTTTCTTCCCAGATATGAAAGACCATCAGTCAGTTATTAATTTCTAAACTTGATTTTTCTTAATAAGGAAGATCAAAGTTGATATTGCAGAGTAGGTCTTTAATTCTGTTATAAAATACTTTTTTCTTTATTTCAGCTGGTTTTTATCTTCTGCTTTTATTTGAGGTTCACTTTGCAACCTTTAAGTGATTTGCATAGGTTGTGCTTGCATTTATTGATTCTCTTAAAATAAAATGTTTATTTTTCATGTTTCATTATTGATTTTAACACTAACTCACAAGTTCAGCATTTATAGCAAAGAAAAAAGTCTTTAGTTTATCATAAATCATTTATTTTCCAGTTTGTTTGTTTTTTTACAAATCAACACTGAGTTTGTTTGTTTTCTCTCTTAGAGCTCAATCTTGCTTTCAGTCTGTTTAAGATGACGTGGCAGCTGCTAACACTTCGTCGCAGTCTCCCATCCTGAGCAACCACAAAGGCAACAGTAAATAAATAGTACCTAGTATGTGTTTCAAACCAGTCTGCTGTGGAATTACCAGAAACTGGCTCTAATGGATTAAAAAGCAATCTATGAAACAAACATTTTCAGTTAGTCAGAACGATCAGCGTTTTCAGGCAGGAGAAGTGTGACCTTGTAAATGCATTGATCTTGATTGATTGATGTAACTGGGACCCTGTGTGCACATTTTCGTTCCACCTCATGTATCACGTGCAAAGACAAGAAAGAACCTTGAATCTTTTCTGAATGCTGGCTGTTCTCCAAAGCTTTATAAATAAATCTGATGATGCACCTTGGTCTGTTTTGGAAATCCTTTTTCCACGACACAGGTCATTGTGGTTTACTAACGTTTGTCTGGTCTTAATCACATCTGAAGGTACAGTGTGGTTCATTACTCCTGTTCCCAACACATTAAGTTTTGTAGGGCTGAGACGGTGCAGGTGTTGCTCAAAGTTTGCACAGACTGAGACCGAGTGTACAAAGAGCTCTGATGAAGGCCTCATGTGATGGGGTCTTCAATGAGCCCCTAGTTGATAATGAATGAGGATATTTTCAGTGTGTAACCATGATGACTGACACAAAGCTATTTCATATTTTAAGCAATGTTCAGTTAGGTCATCTGGACAGGTTTTTAAAAAAAAAAATTTTTACTGAGACGTTTCGTCCTTCATCCAAAAGACGTCTTCAGTCCGAGAAGCCACAAAGAAACTGGAGTCCCACAAATACGGTACTCTAATCTAAGTAATCTAGTGGAGAGGGGGAACTGTGGTGATAAGATGCTTATTTTCTCACCACCTCGGACTGAAGAAGTCCTTCAGATGAAGGACGAAACGTCTCAGAAAAAAAAAAAGATGACTGACTGAACATTGTTGGATTTGTACCTGGATTATTGAGCATGAATTGGTGGTCATCCTTTTAGTTTCTGTTCACAAATTTTTATCCTAATAAAATGCAGCACTTTTTTTTTTTTAGTAAGTGATGGAGGACATTGAACTTCTGCCCTTTAGTGAAAATAGTTTGTTTCCAGAAGGGCATCGTCATAAATGGACGGGTTCCTTCACAAAGGAGTTTTTTGTGTTTGTGGATGTTATTGGCTCAGCCTGAGATATGCCTCTTAAGTGTGACGAACGACAGAGCCAGCAGCCCAGGTTTCATAAGCTGTACACAGGACTGTCCAAATCAAACAGTCTGTTCTGATTGCTGCAGGATGTCAGGGTTTGTGAGGCTTCTCTGGTGACTTCTCTGCTGTCATGCTATTTGTAATATCTGACATGAGCAGTGTGTATTTGTGCTGTGTCAGGGCTCCCAGTTGCCCCACAGATTATCCTTCATACATTTTATTTCTGTAACACAGTCACTGAATACTTTTATTTTAGTAAAACTCTGAACTATATTTTATAAACTGGTTTACTGCTGTGTCAGTTCTTGTATCTTTTTTCATTTCAGTTTAGTTTATGACACTTGTTTCTGTGTGAGAACGCTAACTGTACGATATGATGTTTGTTCAGGTCACAACTTTGACCCAATGTTCACAGTCTCTCTCATCCTCAGCAAGGTTGTTACACGTAGACCAAGTAGTAGTGTCTATCCACAGTAATTGCTCCAAACAAAGGTACAATATTGAGTTTTATGTAGAAACTCGGATTGTGGAATTGTTTGGGTACTTTGTAGATATTCTCTGGTTCCCCAAATCTCATATTCTGCTTTCCTGAAATATGATGGATTATTTTTATTACATTTTCTAGCTCCCAGTTCATGTTTTTATTTTATTTTCACTCCTATTTCTTCCTGAGTCAGGTGTGTTTTTGGAAATCAAATGAAAAAAACAGTACAACATGAACCATTTAAATGCCCAGTCACTGTAATAAAAAAAAGGAGAGGCACAAAAGAGCTATATAATAATCTCTGTTGTCTAGTTTTTATGTGAAGTTACTTCTTCTCACTAGGAAATCCATGAATAATCAGCTTTATGGGAAAGTTGTACAAAATTTAGGTTACAATAATATTTTGGAAAAACATATGAAAGACAGTGAAGTAAACTGAGTGGATTGTTCTTTCATATTTTATTTGAATGAATGTGTGTTGTGAAGGCTGATCTTTAGTCTCCTTGTGTTCCTTGATGACCTTTTTGTGAACTTGTGTGAAGCCATTCTGTTCCGTTCAGTTGTATTTGGAGCTTTAGTTGTAGTTACTTTCTACAGTATTCCCTTGTTTATTGCGGGGGTTCAGTTCTGAACCCATCCGCAGTAAGGGACATTCCACAATATACTGTATATTAAGGCTTTATAAACCCTTCCTACACTCTTGCAATGTTCTAAACTTTTCAACCTACTTCATTTTAACAACAAACGTACAGTACTGTATAATACTGGGTTCTGCAGAACAGCAGCGACTCAGTTAGTTTCCAGTCTGACTCTGTTCAGTTTCTTCAGTTGTAACCTGCAGTGACAAAGCCCATAATCAATTATCTAAATAGGCCTGACATGATAAAAAATGAATTAATCGCATGATAAATTAAAATGAGGTCGATAATATTCATCGGTTTTATTGTTTCTTCGTGTCTCTCTCTTTCTACTGAAGACATTGGATGACAAAATGCTCAAATCCGGTGTTCTTCACTGACCCCTCCCTTTCTCTTTTTTCTTTAAAATACATTTTAACTGTCCAATACGGTATTGCGTTTTTGGATCATTAAAAACAACTAAGCTGAGAAGCTAAGCTACGAGCTAAGTTAACATGTTGATCTTGGGGTGGGGGGGCCCTCCATCTTGTCGAAGCTCCAAAATTCATAGTTGAAACCTGTGCCTTCATGTAAAAAGTTGATTTTCTCTGCAAAAAGAAGCTGAGAACTTGTTTACTGATTTTTTTTTAATTAAAAGCTTTGTGTGACAAATAATATGCTAAAGAGCTCAAACCACACCGAGCGTCTGCCATTTTGAGGACCGAAAAAGGAAAGAAAGAGCCAAGTCAAGGGGCCTCTCTCTCATTTTGCTGAAAGAGACACTGCTCACTCCCTCACGATACATCTTTCCGTTCAAACTGATTTTTTTTTGTCTGCCATCCTGTGGTCAAAAAAGGTCCTACACTCAAAATAAATTAAGCAACATTTCTTCTTAAATTTTACAATAATTACTAATTATTGTCAATACGTATTATCCTTTATCGCAATAATTTCTGAGACAATTACCCAGCAAAATTTGTTATTGTCACAGGCCTGCATCTAAACTCTTAAACCTACTAATTTTAACAACATACTTTATATGTAGCTACTAAATTTTACTTACCAGCATGTCCTCGATCAGAGGTCCTTGTCATTGGCTGTCTGAAACAGACTAAAAACGTCCTGTTGAGCTTCAGATGGACCACGGCTGCACGCGTCCATTGATGACTCGTCGTTTGCCAGTTGAAAAACATGGAAAAGTTCCCGTCGAGCTTCATTTGGAGCGCTGGACCTTTTGCCACACATGTTTCCTCTGAGGTCCACAAAGGCTGGCTACCAGTTCTCAAGATTCACAATGGATCTGGAAGTGTGGTTCTGCTCTGGTGCTCTGATCAGACCAAAACTTTACTGAGCCTTGGTTTTTTTCAGAAGAAGAAATGGGGCTTCTGGGCAGAGCCCTGTTACCTTCTGGGAAATTTAGTCATTATGAGTGGGAATACAGTGGAGGCTTACTGAAAGAAATCTACAAAATGTTCCAAAGTATTTTATTTTTTGTTAACTTTTTACTTTACAGAACTGTATCCAGTACTGACCCAATCACATGAGTAATGTTAAAGTTGACATTCATGTGTCCAATACAAATTTTTTTGTACAATATTATGGACTGTACGTCTACAAACTGCAATAGAGTAAGCCCACAGAAGTCGAACAGTGAAGTACAGAGACTATTGTACATGTAAAAATATTCTGATCAGAAAAGTTTGTTTAATCATCACATTTTGTACATTTATATTTCTATTTATCAGGGGAGGAAGAAACCCTTTGCAGAAGTTATCAAAGCCAACATTGGTGATGCCCACGCCATGGGCCAGCAGCCGATTACTTTCTTCCGGCAGGTCAGCTTCCTGGCCCTCCCCATATGTTCTATTTAGAACTTATTGGTCCTTCCTTGGAAAATTAGAGGCAGTTTGTTTAACTGCACACAGGCTGTGCTTTCACATCCTTCTGCCTACGCATTGTGTTGGTTTTTAGGTGTTGGCTCTCTGCTCCTGCCCTGAACTGCTGCATGACAGCACATTCCCAGAAGATGCTAAAAGTAGAGCATATCATACTCTGAACTCATGTGGAGGGAACAGCATGGGTGCGTATGAATGTGACTGGTTATGATGTGTCAACTCAATGAGCTTTTAGCATACTCTGTTGGCTAATTATCATATTTCTATACCAGCTGGATGCTATACATCTGTTGATTCTTCATTTTTTTTATAATTATACTAAAGCATGATCTCTGTTTGTATTTCCCCCGCAGGCTCCTATAGCCCCAGTCAAGGGATTGGATCTGTGTGTCAGGATGTGGCTCGTTACATTGAGAGGCGGGACGGCGGTGTTCCCTGCGATCCAGACAACATTTACCTCACAACAGGCGCCAGCGAAGGCATTGTGGTACAACACAACTCATTGTTTCGTTTCTAAAATGAGACATTTGTCACTCTCTCAAAATGTGATTTGTGTTATAAAGAAATTACAAATAGAGTTTGCAAAAGTCTCAAGCAAGCTCTCCTTTCTTTCACAAAGTAATTCCTATCTAATAGTTTTTGGAAACGGTCTTCTTTAGGCAAAAAAAGCTGTTTTATGATTCTGTAAAGGATATTCCAAGTATTTTTACAGGAGCAAGAAAAGAGAACTGGGAAATTAGGCAGTCCCCAATAATAATAATAATGAATCCAGTGCCCCCCCAAAAACCCAAAAGACCTGGATGATTATTGCTAAACCCCCCTGCTGCCCTTGGGTCAAAATGACCCCTGGAAAAACTCTCTAAAAATAAAAGTAGGATCAAACTAGAACACAACCTTCAGTTTACAAATTATCCCAGACTTTTGTATTTTACTGTAACTGACGTGTAACATTTTAAGGGTTTAGTTTTTCATTGATTCAATTTATGTTCAGCTGTTAACTGGTCATTGTCTCTTTTTTTTTTCTATGTGCTGCACTCAGACTGTGCTGAAGCTGTTGGTGTGCGGCGAGGGTACGATGCGTGCAGGCGTCATGATCCCGATACCTCAGTATCCCCTGTATTCAGCTGCACTGGCTGAACTTGGTGCTGTACAAATCAATTATTTCCTTAATGAGGAGAAGTGCTGGAGTTTGGACATCACTGAGCTGCAGCGTGCTTTGGATGAGGCCAGACTCTACTGCAACCCCCGAGCTCTGTGCATCATCAACCCTGGAAACCCTACAGGTAAGTCACTGCTATTTGTTCAAATGTACCAGCAAGTTCCATGAAATTAGGTTGTAATTAATAATCTGCATAAGTAATTGTTTTATTAGAAACACTGGGGGGAAATACTGAGAGAAATTAACTTAATATTGTACAAAGAAGATACATTTGTTGAGACTTAAATGCTTTGTTCTAGTCATTCAACAGTTGCAAGTAAAAATGTTTCTTCTTTCAAAAATTATTTGTAAAATGTGGGATTTATTCAGTAATCTAATGAACTATAGAACCTGTTAGAAGTGCATCCGCATCATGCCAGTATCCACTCACAAGATCATCTGGACTTCAATGTTGTTTTTTTCTTACAGTTTGAAAATGTTCAACATTTTTACTTTGCAGTCTATTTCTAATCATGGTCTGGAGCCATTGTTTTGCTGTATTTAAAAACATAACAATCTGAATAATAATTAAAAAAAAAATCACATTAATTTACAGAACAAAACTAACCTTTATATTAAAATCACTTGCACAAAGTTGGAAACCACTATTAAAAAGAGGATAAATCATTTTTGCACTGGAAGATTTCTGCCACTAGACAGCAGCAGAACAGCAGCTCTCATCAGCTGCAGCTGTGTAACAGACCTTTTTGTTCTCAGGCCAAGTTCAGTGCAGAGAGTGCATAGAAGATGTGATTCGATTTGCTGCTAAAGAACGTCTCTTCCTCATGGCTGATGAGGTATTGTCTCTGTTGGTATTTGAGTCCTGCTCAAATTCCTATTTTGGGTGCCGCTCTTGAAAATCAAACCTCTACCTGCATCAGTCCCCCGCCCCCACCTCTGATTTCTGACCTTCTGTCCCACACTCACAGGTGTACCAGGATAATGTATATGCTGAAGGTTGCCATTTTCACTCATTTAAGAAGGTTTTGTTTGAAATGGGACCAGAATACTCAGAACATGTTGAACTGGCATCATTCCACTCCACCTCTAAATGTTACATGGGAGAGTAAGTTTTTCACACTGAATGAAAATCAGGTTTATGATTACTTCAATATCTTGAGCTGTATTTCTTTGTCTCGGTCAAATGCAAACCTTCTCTCCTCTCAGGTGTGGCTTCCGTGGAGGCTACATGGAGATAATAAACATGGATAATGATGTGAAGGCACAGTTGCTGAAGCTGTTATCAGTCCGTATATGTCCTCCTGTTCCAGGACAGATTCTAATGGACCTGGTGGTCAACCCCCCGCAGCCTGGGGAGCCTTCATTTGAACGTTTTATCACGGTAAACAGGATACATGACATCCTCTTTATTTAAAAATATTGTGTGACGTGCATTCTTTAGCATATTTACATCATTATTTATTGCTAATTCCATCCATTCATTATCTTCCGCTTATTCTGAAGTCGGGTCGCTGGGACAGCAGCTTGAGCAGGGAGACCCAGACAACTCTTTCCCCAGCCACCTCTTCTAGCTCTAAGGGAGAGCGCAGCTACCCTACAGAGGAAACTAATTTCAACCGCGTATATCAGCAATCTCATTCTTTTGGTCATTACCTAGAGCTCGTGACCATAGGTGAGGATATGAACGTAGACCAACTGGTAAATAGAGAGCTTTGCCTTACAGTTCAGCTCTCTCCTCACCACAACAGACCGGTACAGAGTCCGCAATACTGCACACATTGAACCAATCTGTTTGTCAATCTCACGTTCCATTTTTCCCTCACTCGTGAACAAAACCCTGAGATACTTGAACTCCTCCACTTGAGGCAGAACCTCATACTCGACCTGAAGAGAGCAATTCACCCATGTCTGGTTGAGGACCATGGCCTCAGATTTGGAGGTGCTGATTCTCATACCACCCTCTTCACACTCGGCTGCGAACTGCTCCAGTGAGAGCTTAAGATCATGGCACAATGACGTTAACAGGACCACATCATCTGCAAAGAGTAGAGATGGAATCCCGAGGACACCAAAGCGGAAACCTTCCGCCCCATGGCTGCACCGAGAAATTTGGTCCATAAAAGTTATGAACAGAATCGGTGACAGTGGGCAGCCCTGGCTGAGTCCAACTTCCACCCTCAAGGGGTCCGACTTACTACCGACAATGCAAACCAAACTCTCGCACTGCTTGTATAGGGATCGAACAGCCCGTAACAATGAGCTCCCAATTCCATACTCGTGGAGCAGCCCCCCACAATGTACCCTGGGGAACATGGTTGAATGCCTTCTCCAAGTCCACAAAACACATGTAGACTGGATGGGCAAACTCCCACGACCCTTCGAGGATTCTAGTGAGGGTAAAGAGCTGATCCAGTGTTCCATGGCCAGGATGGAACCCGCATTGCTCTTCCTGGATCTGAGGTTCAACCAACGATCAGACTCGCTTCTCCAGTACCCCTGAATAGACCTTACCATGGAGGATAAAGAGAGTGACACCCCTATAATTGGATCACACCCTCTGGTCCCCCTTTTTGAAGAGGGGAACCATCATCCCAGTCTGCCAATCCAGTGGCACTGCCCCCAATGTCCACACAACGTTGCAAAGGCATGTCAACCAAGACAGCCCCACAAAATCCAGAGCTTTAAGGAAATCAGGATGAGTCTCATCTACTCCCGGAGCCCTTCCGCCTCAGAGCTTTTTAACTACCTCGTTGACCTCAGCCACAGTTATGGATGAACCAACCCCAAAGTCCCCGAACTCAGTTTTCTCCATGGAAGACGTGCTGGTGGGATTGAGAATGTCTGAGAAGTATTCTTTCCACCTCCCAACAACATCACTGCACACGGTGTTAGTAAAGTGCTGCTTTCCCCTCCTCAGCCGCCTGATGGTTTTCCAGAATCTCCTCGGAGCCAACTGAGAGTCTCTATCTAAGGCCTTACTGAACTCCTCCCACATCTGAGCTTTTGCCTCAGCAACAGCCAAGGTTGTGGACCGCTTGGCCCTCCGGTACTCCTCAGCTGCTTCTGGAGTCCCACTGGCCAACAAGACCTGATAGGACTCCTTCTTCAACTTGACAGCCTCTCTGACCCGGGGTATACACCACTGAGTTTGTGGATGGCCACCGCAAGAAGCACTAACAACCTTGCGGCCACAGCTCAAGGCAGCTACCTCAACAAGTGAGGCACGGAACATGGCCTACTTGGACTCAATGTCCCCCACTTCAGCTGGGATGTGGTTAAAGCTCTCCCGGAGGTGTGAATTGAAGATCTCTCTGATGGGTTCTTCTGCCAGGCATTCCCAGTAAACCCTCACTACACATTTGGGCCTACTGGGTCTGTCCGACATCTTCCCCTGCCATCTGATCCAACTCACTACCAGGTGGTGATCAGTTGACAGCTCAGCTCCTCTTTTCACCCAGTGTCCAGAACAAATGACCGCAAATCAGATGACTTGCCTATGAAGTCAATCATCGATCTACGACCTAGGGCATCCTGGTACCAAGTGCACTTATGAACACCCTTATGTTCGAACATGATGTTTGTGATGGACAAACTATGACTAGGACAGAAGTACAAGAACAGAACACCGCTCGGGTTCAGATCAGAGAGGCCGTGCCTCCCATTCATGGCCCTCCAGGTCACACTGTCATTACTGGCATTGAATTCTTCCAGCAGAATAAAGGAGTCCCCAGCTGGCGCACCTTCCAGCACCCCTGCCAAAGACTCCAAGAAGGCCGGATTCTTTGAACTACCGTTCGGCACGTAGGCACAAACAACAGTCAGAGCCCAGCCCTCTACCTGAAGGCAAAGGGAAGCTACCCTCTCATCTAATGGGGAAAACTCCAACACACAGGCACCAAGTTGGGGGCTACAAGTAGACCCACACCAGCTCGATACCATTCACCATGGGCAATTCCAGAGTGGAATTATGTCCAGCTCCTCTCAAGGAGATAGATACCAGAGCCCATGCTGTGTGTCAAAGTGAGCCCAACTATAGTCAGTACCAAGCCATTCAGCTCTGCACAAGCTCATGCTCCTTCCCCACCAGAGAAGTCACATTCCATGCCCCAAGAGCCAGTTTTGGTAAGCCAGGGTCAGAGCACCAAGGTCCCCGCCTTTGGCCACTGCCCATGGCATCATGCACCTGACTTTTATGGCCCTTCCTGCAGGTGGTGGGTCCACAGGAAGGCAAACCCATGTTGTTCCTTCAGGCTGAGCCCAATCGGGTAGAGGCCCATTCACCAGGCGCTCGCCAACGAGCCCCTCCACCAGGCCTGGTTCCAGGGTGGGGCCCCGGTAACCCACGTCTGGGCAAGGGACACTGAATTTGTTGGGGGGTTTTTCTGTCCATGTAAGTCTTGTGAATCGCTTTTTGTCTGGCCCGTCACCTAGGACCAATTTGCCTTGGGACGTCCTACCAGGGGCAATTATAATTGCCCCCGACAGCATAGCTCCTAGGATCATTCAGGTGCACAAACTTCTCCACATAAGGTGGCGATTCAAAGAGAAACTGTGTATTATTGCTAATTAACTGACACAATCAGCACAATCAAGTCAAAGTCAAAGTCAACTTTGTTAAAACTGCAATATGTACAGGACATACACAGGATTGAAATTACATTGCTCTCAGACCCCCGGTGTAACAATAACCATTTAAACATTGAAACATTTAATAAACATTAGCATAAAATTAAATAATAAAAGTAATAAAAGTATGATACAGTCCTAAATTTTAGCATAGCAGTATAAAAATATAAAAAGTACAGTATATCTATGAAATAAAATAAAGGTTCTGACATTGACGTAAAGAGACAAAGCAGCATATGAAGTGAATGTACACAGTATATGTATGAAGTCTTTGATATTGGTATAGAGGTAAAGTGACATGTATGCATTAAGGCTAGTAAAATATATATATCAACAGTAGTGTGAACATAAACAGTAGTATCAATATAGACAGTAATGAAATATAAACAGTAGTGCAAATGTACAAAGTAGTGCAAATTGAATGAGCACATGAGCGTGTGTTGAGTGTATAACCCGTTTTGATGATACAGAGTCCAGTGTTAAAAATCTTTGTGTTGTGTGGAAATGTGTGAAAGTTTTTTGTGTTAAGGCAGAACAAGAGTGAGAGGAAGGAGGTGCCGACGATCTTCTCATCTGCTCTCACGATGCGCTGGAGGGTCTTGTGGCAGGATGCAGT
>JARVGV010000001.1:56679374-56690305 GCA_031762435.1 Hypsolebias longignatus
TCATTCAACCTTTATTTAAACAGATAAGTCACATTGAGCCTCGAAGACTCATTTACAAGTGAGATCTGTTTGGACAGACAATAAAAGTGATGAAACAGGTTTTGGAGGCAAAAGAAAAAAAATTAACAGGCTCTCAATCTTTGTCCGAAGACAGATAGCCTGAAAATGAAGACGAAGAAAAATCCTCGCACACAAGCATATAGTGATGCCGTCATTCCGTGGGGGAGGAGGAACGCAAATCGTGGAACAAAAAACCATACTCTGATCGGCCTAAATACCTAGGTCTCGGTCCGGTGGAAGTGAACTCTAGCGTTTGGTACATGTGCCACAGACAAAACAGAAATCCTAAAACCACTAAAATTTGACGCCACTCCATTTTTGTTTTTAATTCCAAAAGTAAGTTGCACTCTGCGTCTACTTCAGAGGTGTTCGTGTCATTTACTTCAGTAGTTCTTGGTGCAGCGCCACCACAGGCGGGGGGTGGGGGGTGTCAGGTTGGCTCGATTGACTCAGTGCAGTGTGAATGTGAACCGCACCAGCTGCAAATGTAAACAAATGTTCTGAATTTTGTTACCCAGTCGAACCGAGTCTACCGGACTATCAGTTGTGAAAATGGTGCACACCACAGTTTCTCATCCAATCTCACTAGAAACTATTAAGTGCACACAAGAATGTTTCTCATGCACAAGAAATCAAGTGAAATGTTTTCTTCATTGTAAGATGACAATGCATGGCTGGAAACTGTATTCACAGATCTGCATACGATCCAACAATAAAACAGCTCAAACAGGCCTTTTCTACTAAAGTTATACGTAAAAATGATTTGTTTTCTCCATCAGAGCTTCTGAGCTCTGCAGGCTCCTGGTTATGGACAAGGATTGATCTCAGCTGTGTGAAAGCACATCTTTACTTGAGCAGTTTGATGTTGCACATGATGAGCTCCTTCCAGTTGACGAAGATCATGGCCACTTCCTTCTCCGTCAGCAGCTCACAGTCCAGCAGAGGCTTGTGGAAGATCTGCGCACAGAGGAAACAACGCTACAAGAAACAGCTTCAGCTGAGAAACTGCAGACAAAAGGTTAAAAATAAAACCCTAAACTGTTCAGGCACTTTCCTCAGATCAGGATGTTAAGACTTGCTTGTTAAAGTGGCCGTCACATCAAACTTTTGTAATATATGTTCAGCATTAATAACGTATATAATTTTGTTTTTTCCCCATGCCATTCAGATGAACAGGTGTTTAGATACTCTCATGCACAGTAACAGGAAGTGATGTCACTAACAGGAAGTGATGACTAAGGAGAACAGAGCGTTGTTACAATAGCTAACATAGACAGCAGAGATAATCTGATGTTTCTGTAGATTATTTTTATTTTGAGAGACAGCTGAAGAAGAGTCCGAGCTCAAAGACCAGGAAGTTCCCTTCTGATGTCACTTCCTGTTTCACTTTGGCTGCACTAAGTTAAATAAAATATGCCTGTTATGTGACTAAATGGGTAAAATCATGTGCATTATGTCAAATTTCTTACATGTTGTTTTATTCCACTTTTTGTATTTGTAGGGTGTGCATGTCACAGACACTTTAAATCAGTTTATCTATTTAGGACTTTATGGCTTAATGAGTGAAATGACATTCTCCTGTTAAATAATAACAGATAAGTCAATTTAGGTGAAGCGTTGCCATGACAGCTAATTCTGATTTGACGTTTTGCCAAACGCAGCATGGCAGCGCAGTTGGTAGAGAGGTGTTGATCAGGACAGACACACATATTGCAAAAGCAAATGTTTTGTAGTCTTACTTAGATTTAAAAAGAGGAAACGCTCTTCTAAAGTGATTTAAGCACATGGATGATTAAAATGCGTCTGTGTGTTTACCTCGGTGACGAGCTGCAGATCGTTGACATAGTTCTCCTCGGTGACGATCAGCTCGTGGATGTAGCCCTGCCTCTTCCTCTCCATCGGACTCAGCATGTCCAGCAGGTGGAGGTCGGCGCACCCTGAAGTTCAGACATCACAGAAGAACTACACATCAGATGTCACACAAGCATCATGGATCACAGGCAGGTGACAGGAGGAGACCTTAAAGGTCAGACTTAGGAGGTACATACCTGCGCTCAACCGTGCATTCAGGTGTTTGTTACAACTCTGTGCTTGGTGCCTCCGCATGTTACAAAATACTCTCTAGTCGGACCTTTTGCATTTACAGTAATCCTTTTATATAATAAAAAATACACAATCATGATTTTGCCCCCAAAAAACAAACAAACAAAAAAAAAAAAAAACGTGGAATGCATCGACAATCGTCTTGACTTACAGTCATGTCCTTTGAGCTCAGAGACTTAAATATTTTTCAGATACAGTATTTTGATCATATAATGAGCTGTTGAGCTCAAAGTCTTTACATTTTCTGCTGAGAAACATTATTCTGAAATTTTCAACTTTTTTCACAGAACCTCTGCCCGTCTTTACTTCTGAGAGATTCGGCCTCTGATTAATATTTTACACTTCTCACAAAATTAAAGGAAACACTACAATTACACATCCTAGACCTAAATTAATTAAATATTCTTACTGACAAACTTTATTATTAGCACAGAGGAATTGATTGAGAAGAAAACAACACAAAAATTATCAATGTATATCAAAATTATTACACCATGGAGATCTGAATTTAGATTCATAGTCAATATGAAAGTGGAAAACAACATGACGCTGATTCAATGTCAGTGAATATTCCTCACGACAAGTCTAAATGAGGCTCAGTAGTGTGTGTGGCCTCCATGTGCCTGTATAACCTCCCAGCAACACTTGGGCATGCTCCTGATGAGACGGCGGATGTTCTCCTGAGGGATCTCTTCCCAGACTTGGATTAGAGCATCACTTAGCTCCTGAACAGTCTGTGGTACGATGTGGCCTTGGTGGATTGACCGAAACATGGTGTCCCAGATGTGCTCAATTGGATTCAAGTCTGGGGAATTGGCAGGCCAGTCCATAACATCAATGCCCTCATCATGCAGGAACTACTTCAGCCTAGCATTGTCATGCATAAGAAAGAACCCAGGACCCACTGCACCAGCATAATGGTCTCACAAGGGGTCTGAGGATCTCATCCCGGTACCTTATGGCAGTCAGGGCACCTCTAGCGAGCACATGGAGGGCTGTGCAGCCATCCAAAGAAATGCCTCGCCACACCATGACTGACCCACCACCAAACAGGTCATGCAGGAGGATGTTACAGGCAGCAGAATGTTCTCCATGGTGTCTCCAGACTCTGTCACATTTTTTTAGGGTTAGGCCCTACATGTGGACATTGGGCCCTCACACCACCCTCATGGAGTCTATTTCTGACAGTTTGAGTGGAAACATGTACATTAGTGGGCTGCTGGAGGTCATTTTGTATGGCCCTGGCAGTGGACCTCCTGTTCCTCCTTAGAACAGGATATACAGGTGGTCCCCGACTTATGGCGCCATCGACTTACGGCGCTCCGTAATTACGGCTCCACCCCCTGTGATGTCATTGCGCCGTTCGTTGCCTTTTTTATGCAGCATTTTATAGTTTTTTCATTTATTTTAGGGTATTTTGTGAACTGTTTGGAAACACATTTAAAAACATGAATACGGCAGTTCGAAGTTGTTTTACATTGAAAAAACGTGTTTAAAAAGACGTTACCGATCGCCGTTTAGTTTCGGTTTCGATTTACGGCTGTAAATCCGGACTTACGGCGCCATGTGCGTTCGGCTCCGAGTTACGGCAAAATCGAGTTACGAACGGTTCTTAGGTCCGAAACCCGTTCGTAAGTATTTTTTTTTTTTCTTGGCTTCTCCCTTCGTCAGGGGTCACCACAGCGAACTAGTCGCATGAAGACTTGGCAATTGCTTTTGTTTTTACGCCGGATGTCCTTCCTGACAACCACAGACCACCGAGCTACCACAGCCCTCTGTGTGGAGCAGAGAGCTGATATCTAGGGTTCCCAGTGGGGCAGATGGTGTGGGTTAAGGGCCTTGCTCAAGGGCCCAGAGCGGGTCAGATGAGGGTGGAGACAGGTGTGACTTCACTTATCCCAGCCACATTCTTGATGTTGTTGGTACCAGGTCTTGAACCCTCAATCTTCCAATCACAAGCTACATACAGGTATATAGTGGTCGCTCAGAGGCTAGAGAATGTGGGCCTGTGATTGGAAGGCTCAACAACCTGGACCGACAACATCAAAATGTGGATGACAAAGGTGAAACACCCGCACCTGCCTCCACCCTCATTTGCCCCACTCTGGGCCCCAAGACTCTGAATCCCCACCATCTGCCGCCCCCCACATCCCCTAAATGGCAGTCCATGCTCAACTCAGAGGGCTGTGGTAGCTCGGTGGTCTGTCGTTGCATCAGGAAGGGCATCTGGCATAAAACAATTACAGAGTCTTCATGCAAGTTAGTTCGCTGTGGTGACCTCTGAAGAAGAGAGCAGCCGAAAGAAGAAGAAAAAGATATATAATGTCGTTATAACACATTTTTCAGATCATGATAGCTACCACTTTGTACATTCGTTCATCATCTTTTACCTGTTTCTTCCTATTTGAGTCACAGGGTTCACTTGTGCCCATGTCCAGCTATCACTGTATGAGAGTGGGGTACACCCTGTACATATTCTGGTTAAATAATAATTGAAGTACAGCGTAGATGGGGAAAAAAAAAGGAAAATATATAAGTAAGTTTCTTTCAGCTTCTCCCTTCTTCAGGAGTCACCACAGCAAGCAAACTCGCATGAAAAATTTGGCAATTTTCTTTTACGCCAAATGCCATTCCTGACACAATCTGAGCTTGAACCCACAACATACATGCATCCATGCATACATACAAACAAACACACACATCAAAGTCAACGTCCAGTTTTTTTTAAATTGTCATTTGCATCATGGTACATGTGGTGGAATGAAACTGTGTATACAGGGTCCCAGTTACATCTAATGAGAGTAAAAGAAAAACAGTAATAAGATCTAAGATATGAACTAAATAACGCTAAACTCTAATAGAACAAAAACAATACGCCGAACAACAGCAGCACGAACATGAGTCTATGTGAGCAAATGAGTATGAATGAATACAGCAGCATGAAATAAACCAGCAGCATGGATAGTCAGCAGCACATGTAACAATCAAGTGGCATCACAGTGATTTTTCCCCCCGTATTTTTTCAGTTTACATACATTCATTCAACTTTTATTTAGACAGGTTAATCCCATTGAGCCTCGGGGACTCATTTACAAGAGAGACCTGATTTCTTAACAAAGGGTGATGACAACAATGGATAACAACGGCAACAGTAGACAGTCATTAAATAGGCATAGGCATACAAATTTAAGTTTCTCGTTTTTTTATACACATGTACATATGTATAAATACATACTGTATTTATATACAGTACTTATATATTATATACTGTACATATATTTATACATTTTTTTTTTATACATTGGGAAGTGGTGACGCAGTGGTTAGAGACGGTGGGCCTGTGATTGGAAGAGCGCCGGGTCAAGCCCGGTACTGACAACATCAAATAATGTGGGTGGAAAAGGGTGGGACGCCCACGCCTGCCTCCACCCTCATTCGCCCCACTAACCCCACCATCTGCTCCCTAAACAGGTCTCTCTTGAAAATGAGTTCTCGTGGCTCAGCGAGACTACCTGGATAAATAAAGTGTAAATGAAAAAAAAAAAAAACATACATAGAAATTAAATAGTCGCATTTTGGACAATCATCTTATTAACTGTTAAACTTTTCAATCATTTAAAATCTTTGCTTTAAACTCTCGTTCTATGTAACAGCCCTGAACGCTGTCGATCTTGAACGTCCTTCAACCGCAACTACGTCATGACGCTGGGGGCGTGGTTTGTTGGCGTTGTGGGCAGCGCCAGCACGCTTGCGCTTGACAGTACGTTATCTAGCAGCCTGTCTTGCGCTTGCGGACTCATGCCATTCAAACAAGCAGCTAGCTGCCGGGGACTTCACTAAATACCTCACTTCCGAGTCAAGAGCAGTTTGGTTTCTCTTTTTATTTTTTTAGGCGTTTAGCTGGTGTCAAAGCGGCGCAGCGAAGATGTCCAAAGACCCGGAAGGAAAGAGCGAGAAAATTATGGATATGGACAACAAGGCGTTGTGGTACCCGGACTCTAACACACAGATGGACAAGTTTAGGATACAGGTCAACTCGGACTACGGGCTTAATCTGGGTGAGTGGAGGGGAGACAAAGCAAGATTCATAGAGGGGGACGTTGGAGAGAATTAAGTCGGATTTCACTGAGCTTGACCTGCACACTGAGCTGCAGCATTTATAGTTTATTTGTGGTTGCTCTGCAGCGTTTCAAACAAACTGATGAATTAAAACCCGCGCGTTTTAAAGGGCGTGAATCAGCAGTGAGCACATCTGCATTTACATACTAATACTGTAATACTATAACTAAGCTCTCCTATCCAGCAGCACTTGGCTGTTTACAACAGCCCAGCTTGGCCTGCTGGCTCCGCCTCCAGAGCTGCCACTGACAACGAGAGGGGCCTGTTTTGGAGAAAACTGACACCGATCTGAAGAATGTAGAAAAACGTGCTGAATGCAGAACTCTGGAGAAATTTAAGCAGAACAGACACATGTCATTAGGTCTAAAACGGTCTATAATCAGGTATAACACTTTTAGTATTTTCCAAATTGGTATTAATCCAAGTTCCTTCAAGGTTATCAGAATCCAAGACATTTTAAGGGGAGGATGATTGATTAAGATTTAAAAAAAAAAAAAAAAAAAAAAAAAAAAAAAAAAAAAAAACTTCTGAAAACCCCCAAATTAATTTTGTTGTATGGAAATCCTCATTGATTGTACATTTTAAAAACATGCATGCAAGCTGAATAGTGCACAGTGGGTCATGAAAAACCATGTGGGGGGTGTGTCCTTGTTTAGGTCATTCTAACCTCTGCTTGTCCTTCCTGTTATCATTTGATGTAGATCCAGATGCCAGCACTTAGCAGTTTTGGACCAGCTGAATTAGTTCAATAGTATTGATCACCAAAACAGCCCGATTTACTTATCAGCCATGCAGTCGACTGACTGGTAAAGTTCTGTTTCGATATTTAGTGCCACATCATCAAAAGTGCATCCAGTTGTAAGGATGCACTTTCTTAAATCTTTGCCCCATGAACATTATCAAGTAGAAAAACCCCGCTGAAATTAGGGAATATCATTTGCATGTAGGGTTTAATGGGGGGGGGGGGGGGGCAAGACCCCCCCCAAGACGAGCGAGCAGCAGAGCAGTCGGCTCAGGACCCCAAAATCCCAGGCTCACTCCCCAGCCCTCCACTATGTGCAGTGGTGTCCCTGAACAAGACCAATCCCTAATTGCTCCCCGGGCGCCTACCTGCCCACTGTTCCACCTGGGTGTATCCCAGGTGCAATGAGTTAAATGCCAAGAACCATTTTCACCATTGTATGGGAACATAAAATGATGACAACACATAGCACTTATCTTATCTTTATTGTTGACACTTGTGTTTAGGTAGGAATGTGTCAAAGTTACATTCACATGATTGAAGGGACCCAAGGTTTTTGAGCACAACATTCCTCAAAGCACGACACTGTCACTGCAGGATTGCCTTCTCACTAGGTGCATCTTGGTGCCACGTCTTCCCCAAGTAGGAGTTGTCCAAAGACTCTGATGTCATTCTTCAGTCTATGGTGCTTTCTTTCCTTGCTCTGTCGTTTGTCTGTTGATGTTCATGTGCCCATTGATCTCATGGACGCCTTGACTTGTCTCTGTTGGAAACAACAGGTTAAGTTTTCCCCATGTGTGCCATTGAGGCTTGACTGCCCAGGACATTGTTGCTGGTTCACTTAGCTTGCCTTTTGGACCACTTCTGGTTGTTCATGACCAGTGGCGACTGAAAACCTCACACACTGACAGGACCTACTTGTACATTTTTCAACCTTTATTTAGGCAGGTTAATCTCATTGAGCCTCGAGGACTCATTTACATTTGTGTAGCTACTATGAATAAGCTTTCAATCCATCACATTTTGGCCATTCTGAAACCTGCTCAAATGTTGAAGTTTGCCAGATGATTTTGCTTTCAACTCAATAACTTTTAGGCTACAATACGCTGATGTTTCCTTATGCATCCCACCTACTGCCAAGTTCCACTGTAACAGGAGAATGTTTGTCCCACGTCACCTATTATTGCTATTGGTTAGGGTATTTTTAGTTGATGTTTTTCTTAGTTCATATCTTAGATCTTATTACTGTTTTTCATTTACATTTTATTGTTGGATGTAACTGGGACCCTGTGTACATAATATCCACCACATGTACCACATGTGCAAATGACAAAGAAAGAAACGCCGACTGTCTTACTCTAAAATACAGGTATGTACAAACTTGACTGCTTGGAGGACTTCTGCTCAGCTGAGCCCACATAATGACCATGGGGAGGGGGAACAGTTTTAACACAGCTAAAAATAAAAATAAATAAAAAGAAAAAACCACCAATGATCGACCAAAAGTCACTCTACTTTCTGTTCTTCATCCTCCTGTGTCCATGAACGTCATCTTCTTCAGTGTCAGAACTGAAGAGGCTCAAAGAAGCGTTATCACACACAGGCTCCTTGTCGCTCTCAATGTCACTCTCCCTCGTCCTGTCCGCATCATCCAGCAGCAGTCCAGCCTTTTGAAATCTGTTGATGATTGTGGATTTTTCACACTGCCCCACGCTGTCAGGATCCACTGGCAAACTTGGACAAAAGTTGCTTTGTGCATGTGGCAAGTATTAGTAAACGATTTCTCACCACTTGCCTCACACTCAGTTCACAGTGCTGCTTTAAATGCACGGTTCACACTGATGTCGAGTGGCTGCAGATACTTCGTCATGCCCCCAGGGATCACAGCTGAAATAGTTTGTATTCTTGATTGCTGCTTTCACAGGATCTGTAGTGTTAGCCCTCATGCTGTCCAGAACGAGCAATGTGAAAAAATCCCCCACTAGCTTCCCATAACATTCCTTCAGCCAATCCTTCATAGGGCTTTCCATCATCCATCCTTTCTTATTAACTCTCAACAATGTCTTTCGGTAGTTTTTCTTTTGGTGGAATTATCCACTTAAAATCACCATTGGTGGAAGCCTTTTTCTGGATGGTGTGCAGCTCAGAATGCACGTGAAATGTGTTCGCTCATGTTCAATCTTTTCAGTGTGATGGAGGACTCACCTTTCTTGTTAACAGTTCTAGAGGGCGGCAGGTCAAATGTTAGGCTCTTCATCCATATTTATGATCTCGTCTGGCCCGATGAAATTTTCCGCCATCTTTTCTTGAGTAAAAGTGCAGAATTTTGTAAGTTTTTTTTTCTCGTCTGTAGAGAGTTGCTGACACAAAGTCACAAAGTCCCTGATGGAAAGGTCCTTTTTGTCACCATGATGGCCAACCATTAAAATCTTCAATCTGGTTATTGGCGGCGATTGTTTTGGCTTTCAGTCGGATCTGCACGGTGGAAACCCCTCGGCCGTCTGCTCTCTGTGTGTTCACCCAGTCTTCCAGAATGTTTTCAAGTTCGGGCCATCTGCCTTTTCTTCCTCTGAAAGCTTTTGTTGTTTCTTGTTGTTTTTGTCTCCAGCAGCTGATCATCGACTCCTTGATGCAGAGCTCACATGCGGCAGCTCTGGTTCCTTCTACGACAGCCAGGTCGATAGCTTTTAATTTGAAAGCTGCATCATAAAAAAAATCCCCTGTGCGTTTTGCATTATGGATGAATGAACAAAGTCTGTGCACAAGGTGTAAAATACAGTAACAGATCTGAAGAATCTGAAGAATTTAGTGCTTGTGCATTACATTTACAGTAGCTAAGTTTCACTGGTCCACTGTGACCTGTCACAGGTGTATTTTATTGGTCAGATTTTTTAACCTTACTGTAAACAGGAAGCCTCATTAATGCACGTGCATCTTGGAAGATGGGTCAATGACAGTATCTCATTGGTCATTAAGGTTAGACTTCTGGTCACATGATGACAGAGTGGGTGGAGTTATGGTAAGAAATCTGAAACTGTGAGCGAGAGGTATGGATCTGATCTGACCTGAGGGTGTTCACTCTGTGTTTAACAAAAGCCTGCCCACAAGAGGGGCGGGCGCTGGGTGGTCGTATGTGCCCCCAGCTCTTTCAAAAGAAAATGTTATTCAGCAGCAGGAAGGTGCTGAGAGATGACAGGAAGTCTGTCAAAATAAAATATAAAAATAAAAATTATTAAAAGTGACAAAAATACATAATTAAGACGCTCCTGCAAATAAACCACGGTGTACAAAGTGTGAGACAAAAAATAGCAGCTTATACACCGGCAGTTACAGAAGATATCCTCATTCCTTTACTGAGTCTTATGACCCACACAAAATGAGTGACACAACACTTTCTGCTGTCTCTTCAACAAACCAAAAAGTAGCATACATATTAGAATGGGGACATAGCACTTAATCTAACATGAATCTTCAGTGCAGAACTGGCTGTGTGTTTTTTCATGAAGGAAAACTAAAGTTACGTATGTAACTACGGTTCTATGAAACACATGACCGCCAGAGGGTGGTGCTGAAAGCACTGAATGTTCTAGCCACGGAATGTTTTGTTTTGTTTTGTATTTTGAATGTCCAGAGGACCTGACTTAACTTTTTTTAGATTAGACACTGAATGTACCCTTCGCTTATGTGCTGTTCCAAGTAACAATAACAACAATGTCACACGTGTGTCACCGGATGACTAATCAGAGGCTATATAGCCTAGCGTCATCCGCGACTCTGCTCCAACAAAATCTTCTAGTGCAGGGGTCTGCAACCTTTACAATCAAAAGAGTCATTTTACGCCTTTGTTCACTAAATTAAAAGTGATCGGAGCCGCAACATGCTACGACTGTGGTTATCAACTGGTGGC
>JARVGV010000001.1:56778949-56789799 GCA_031762435.1 Hypsolebias longignatus
AATGTACAAATAATACTCTGTATAGTATAGTGTATACTCTGTAAAGTATAATATATAAACTTATGAATGGATTTAATTAAGTAATAAATGCACAAACACACATTTGTCTAAAACCTGAGAGAAATAGTAGATTATAAACAGAGCAGTTACATAATTATGATATTTTTCTGACCTGCGCAGGTGTAAACGTTGGTTTTAGGGTCATGTTTTTATCTGTTTTAAATAAATATTTAATTCTGTCCTGGTGATTTCATCCTCCAGATGTTGAATCTGTTTGTGGCCGTCATCATGGACAACTTTGAGTACCTGACCCGCGACGCCTCCATCCTCGGGCCTCACCACCTCGATGAGTTCATCCGAGTGTGGGCGGAGTACGACCCCGCTGCCTGGTAGGTGTCTCTGCTCCGGCTGTGTTCCGCCCGGCGTCAGACTCTGCCGGCGTTCCCGAGGTTTGATTTTAAAACAAGAAACAGGAAATTCCCACGCTGGGTTCTGCCAGGACGACTCCGACGTTAAGCTGGTAAAAACGTTGCTTTTGCACCAGAGGATGAATAATCTGAGAGGCTGGAGACGAGCTGAAGACATTCATGTAAATCCAGCGTTCTGCTCGACGTCCTCTCAGATTCATCCTCTCATAGAACACGCTCTGTTCAGGAAGGCGCCCCTTTTCATCAGGCCCATGTCTCTTCCCTTTCACCCACCTGTAGTTCACTCATCTGAAGCTAAATGTGAGTTTTGACGCAGACCTAATCTGTCTCAGATTACGTTAGGCTCATTAAATGTTTTGCTGGAGGCTTCACAGGGAGCTCGTCAGCGAGTCAGAACTCCAACAGACGTGTGAGAAGAGTTTGCCATCGCCTGACAGACATTACAGAGGAGGATTTATAATTTATTCCTCTGAATGTGAACGAGCTGCTCTCAGAGGTAAAATGCAGCCTTTTCTCCACCTGCTGTAACGTTTGAAGCCTCATCGCCGTTTCAAGACTTTCAGTCTTCAGTTGTTTTCACACAGCTGGAGAAAATGGGAAACAGTTTTAAGAGCAGGCATTTTATTCACTTTTTTGTTGAAAAGGGGTCTGACTTCTTTGTGAAGCATGGTAGTGGCAGTATCATGCTCTGCTGTTAATAACTAGGACCTGATAAATAAATTAGTAAACGTAAACTCTTGAGGGAAAATTCTTTCAGATGTTCAGACGGTTGATTGTTGTCCCTCATGAAGCGAAAAGCAGGAATTGAAAATACCCTGTGTTCATCCGTGAATGATGTGAGTGCGATAACTTGAAAACTACGTGAGGCATCAACTTCCATTTTGGGTCATGGCTACATATAAGTCCAAGAAAAGTTCCTTTTGAAATTTTGGTTGCCACTTCTTAATTCAATATGGCTGCCACCATATATGTATACAGTACATGTAAACCTGGATAACTTTAAAAATCAGCAACGCTCTGACTTCCATCATGACGTGCAGTTGCACCTTGGTGCAGTAAGCCAAATCCAACATGGCCACCACCACGTATGCTGTATGTGTGTAAACTGGCTACCCTGATCATTTGAGGAAACTATTAATTCTATGTTTTATATTGTTTAAAAGTATAGTTTGCTCAAATGATTGGGGTGGCCAAAGATTAATGTGTCCACCATCGGCCACCTCCTGGCACCGCCACTGTATTTGGTGGTGGATAGAATGTGTTTCCACTCACCCGAACACATCACTCTGTTCTCCTCCACTCTGTAACTCCTACCCACTTGAATATTTTTCACCCAAAAACATTAAAGTTTATTTCATTCCCTGTTCAGGTCCAGTCCAGAGGACCTCACTCAACCTTGTTCGATTTATCAACCTGGATTATTAGCATGACACTTGACTGTGTTGCTTCCTAAATGTACGTATTGTGTGTTTTAGTGGGGTTATGTGGAGTAAATATGAGTGGTTAGTATCTCACCTGCAGAACACGGTCGTTGGAATCTGTTCAGTTTGAAAACTGTCAGCTCCACAGAGTTTTTAGATTAGACCAAGGTAACTGCTGATCATTCAACATCAGTGCGCACTGTTAGCTTACCAGCCCCACACAGTGTGACGTTGACGTCAGCTGTGTTCTGCAACAGTTGACTCCAGAGGTGCCAGCTGCTCGAAGGCTCTCCACACGACCTCACCTAATGAAAAATCTAGAAAGAGTTTGGAGTCGCTGCATGAAATGTTCAGGCCTGCTAACGGATGCAGTCAGCTCGGGTGTGTTGTCTAACCTCTTCACCTTGTCTCGTCTTTTTCAGTGGGAGGATATGCTACAGGGATATGTACAAATTGTTGCGTTTAATCTCGCCTCCCCTGGGCCTGGGGAAGAAGTGCCCCAACAGGGTGGCTTATAAGGTTTGCACACTTCACACTTTGTTGTTTCTTAAGGGACTGTGACAGTACCGGGCTGTGAAGGTCTGTTCTCGTTCCGTGCGGGGGCAGAGAACGACCCGAGCGCACATGCACACAAACGTCCATCGATCGTGTAGGAGCCAGCTGGCACGAAACCACGGCGAAGGGCAGGAAACAAAGCAGCGAGTCAGGCTCGGGCAGAAGGCGTCAGATGTCTAAAAATGTTGGCCTTCTTTAAAACAGTGAAGTGAGAGGAGCCACAGAGAGCGTCGTGCACCTCGTGAGAGGAGCCACAGAGAGCGTCGTGCACCTCGATTTCGCTTCGGCTGCTGCTGACTTATAGCATGCAGAGACACGAGGTGTTTTAAAGGAAGACTCCTCTGAAAATCTGCTCTTTCAGTTTGGAATAACTCCAAAAGTCTAAAGCTTCTCATTTACACAAAAAGACAGGAAGAAATTATCAGGTTTCAATAAATTTGGCACTTTTTTCCCCACACCTGTTGGTCTTTTATGTTCCAAAATCATCAACTAAATCCATAAGTCACTCAGAATATGCATATTTTCAGTGGGGCACCTCTTTAAAATGAAGCTTTTGTTACCAGATTAGATCTTCCACCAGGTTTCTTCCATCTTCATTAGGGAGTCTGGAGCGTGTTCCCCTGTCTTCCTCTAGAGCTGCTCATTATATTGCAAAGGCATTCCAGAGCATGATGAAATCTTATTAACAAAGATTTATGTTTCCTTTCATCCTCCACTTCCCATGCTTCCTTCAGCCCCTTCCTCCATTCATCCTTATCCGTCCTCCTTCCTGCTTCCACCACCTCCTGTCAGTCTTTTCCCTCAGAAGCGGCCACATAAGTTACCTCGACATGTACAAAATGCTTCGTGACATGTCCCCTCCGTTAGGTTTGAGAAAGAAATGCCCTCCCAGAGTCGCCTGTAAGGTAGAAGTCCTTTTCTCCTCCTTTCCTTCAGCCGCCGCTGGTCCTCTGCGTCCACCTGCCAAACGTCCTCAGGCTTCTGTCACTTTGCTGCAGCAGATATCGTCTAAGCTGCTGCTGTGATGTTTCTGTGTGTCGGTGAAGCTCCATGGCCTCGTCTGTCAGGCTCCGTGAGGCGTCCTGTCTGTCTGCCGCCCAGCTGCACATAAACAATAGATCAGAGATGCTACAGAATTGGACAAAAAATAAACAAACTGGAGTTTTGAGTATTCAAGTATCAAAAAAACACAAGATCCTAAATCTTTAGTACTTGTTTGTAATGTTTTATACAAAATTCTTTGTTTGGAGACTGTTGTGTATTTTAAAGTTAAACCACAATCTTTTCCTAAACAATAACAAATACTTTTACTCTATTTAGCCTAAAATATTTGTTTTTTAAACTCCTGAAAATGACCAAAAGCCATTGTCTGAACACAACCCTGTAAAATTATAAAATAAATACCAGCAATTCCTGAAGATTATGATTAAAACTTGAAAAATAAATTTCAAACTTCAGCTGATTACTGCGTGCTAACTTTGTTTTATTCTGTTGCTCGTATTAAATAATAATGCGCAAAATGCCACTAGTGAAGCTGCAGGAGGCACATTAGAGGTTAAATAAAGTAAAAAAGGCTATTTATCTTCTACTGAAGGTGTCACTGCGCTGCGACTGACATGCAGACAACGTTCATGAGGACGTCTCCAAAATATCTTGCAACATTTGCGACGGTCTCAACTTTCTCATGTGGGTCACAAAGACCATGCAGCCCCATCGCTTGAGTCTTGAAGGTGTTTGAAATATTTGTGCGCCTACTCTACTTTTTAAATGGTCTCAAAGTTGTTGCAGGCGTCTCCAACCGGTCTCCAGAGCTCCAGAACTGTAGTTTGACTTTGGCACTGGAGCTTTGCTTTGGCTAAATACATCCAAGGCAAACATCCAGGTCTAGAAACCACACTGATTATAAATAACTAAAAACTAGAGAAATTCCTTTTCCTGCGAAAATGCAATGTGAAAGCTTATTGCTGAAAAACTGCTGAAATGTAGCTGAAATGGAAGAACGAGCCCAAGTTAGCAGAAGAAATCAGAAAGAACACTTATTTGCTGCATTAGGTTTAAGTGAACACAAAAAGTTAGACGGTGGGCTTGTGATCGGAAGATCGCCGGTTCAAACCCCGGTACCGACAACATCATTCACACTACTCTGGGCCCCTGAGCAAGGCCCTTAACCCCCACCATCTGCTCCCTAACAGGTCTCTCTTGAAAATGAGTTCTCGTGGCTCAATGAGACTAACCTGGATAACACACAGTTGTAACTAAAAGTCCACAAAATAATGTAAACAGTTTTACAGTCTGCTCAGTGGTTTGTACCTTTTTTAGTGTTTCTTGTTTACCTTTCTGAGAAACTGAGATTCTCGTAAGGTTGAGACCTTATCTCCTCCTGTTGTTGACTGACACAAATGACTGCCTTGCCTTAATTAGGTTCAGATAGTTGTCTTGTTGAGGATGAGTTCTCCTCTTCCCTGTCACCTCACTGACCAGTGGGTGCTCAAAACAGGTACCGTATTATTTGAACTGTAAGGTGCACCAGATTTTAAGGTGAATTAAGTGAAACAAGTCATTTTGACAGATTTTTGAGCATCGTGTATCACATAAAATCGGTTCAAGGTCAGTATGCACAACCAGAATTAATACATCATGTGCATTGGTTTATAAGGCTCACTGTTGAATTTTGAGAAAATTAAAGGGTTTTACATGTGCCTTATAGTCCAAAAAATACGGTAATTGAATGTAGGTGAAGATTTTCTCCAGTTCTTGGTTTCATTGGCTATGCAGGTATCTAAATGGCGCTGAATTTAATAGAAGGCTTAATGGTACACCATGAAAACAAGGAATTAGGTTTCACGGTACATCATTTTGCTCTTTATCAGATGAAAACATGGACATGCACTTTCCACATTTATTCAAGGTTGGTTTTGTAATCTTATGAATCATTGCTTCTCAAAACCATTGTGCAGAGGACACGCTGCTGCATATATGCCCATCTGTCAGCTTGTAGTGCTAGTTAGTCATTCACATCTTATGCAAAGGCTGCAGTATCATGCAACCTCCCCCACTCATGTGGTTTGGTCGTTACACACGTTCTGGAGCAGCTGATTCATTAAATACCAAGTTGTTCCCTTGTTAGCTCCAAACAGATGAATCAACAAATGCATAATTAGGTTTAATTTATCTCTGCGACACATCCTCACAGTTCAAGGGTTTTTGTAATTTTATAATTATGTACGTGATGATAAACTGTTGTGATTCTCGTTGCCCGCCACTGCCTTGCACTTTGCTGTCAGATAAATCCAACTTTTCGTTATGTCGAGATGCTGCTCTGTATAGAGCGCTGTCATTGATCAGTGCAGGTCAGACAGCAGGCAGCCAATTAGAGGAATAGCTTGCATCCTTTGCAGTTTTCCGCATGTGGAAGACACCTCAACAGTCTGTTGTGCAGAAGGTAATGGGGCTCTGACTTTATGTACGTGTTGTTCGCTGAGTCACTTATTGGCAGAGAGGCAAGCTGTCTGTCTGTGTTTAGGAAGAAAGCTCATTAAGGTGTTCTGAGGGGGGTTGAGGTTAAGACAGGTGACTGTTTGATTGGGCTGTTGTTGTTTGAGCTTCTGAGATCCAGTGAGCACTGTGAAACAAACAAGGCTGCTGAGAAAATAAAACACTTGTGCTGTCAGGTTAACAAAAGTAGTTATTTTGTTCCTAATTCAAACATCATATTAAAAAAAAGATGCAACATGTCGCCAATAGATGGAAAAAAAACTTGTGTCAAATATTTCAAATATTTGCTGAGTAACATCTCAAAAGCTAAAATGCCTCATCTACAGCCCCAAATCCCAAATGAGTTGAAAAGGAGGTGCCGTGGATGAATTCCCGTCAACCTGGTGGCAGTGCTCGAGTGCCTGGCCGCAGAGATCCTGGAGCTGGTGGGAGGCTTGGCTCGTGATGCCGGGGGGCCCGGGATCATCCCCCGGCACCTTCGACTGTCTGTCTGTGGTGGTGAGGAGCTTGGCAGAGGGCTGGGAGGAGTGATTATCACTCAGGGAGGAATTCTGTCTGGCATTCAGGCAGTCCTGCTGCCCAGGAGGACAGAGAGGCCCACCAGATCCGACCACAAGCTGGATCCGGGTGGACGGATCGGTGTCTGTGGCCAGATTCTTCAGCTTCACTGCAGGAGATCCTTCCTGCTCACAGCTATCAGCATCTATAACAACTCTTGAATGAAACCAGGATGATGAGCTATGACAACACTTAATTTCCCTTTGGGATTAATAAAGTTTTTTTGAATATTATATTCAATGAAAATCCAATAAATACTCAAGTTTGAAGCAAAGGTCTTGTGCAATAAGTAGAACTTCAGTTTGTGTTGTTAAACATTCTCTGCTAATACTGTCTTCTTCTTCTTTGGGCTTTTCCCTCTTCAGGGGTCTCCACAGTGAGTTATCCTCAATCTCACTCTGTCCTCTGCATCCTCTGTCCTCACTCCAACTACCTCCATGTCCTATATATCTCCTCTTTGTCTTTCTCCTGGCAGCTGCATTTCTAACATCCTTCTACTTTGTACCAATATACCCACTGTCCCTCCTCTGGACATGTCCAAACCATCTCAGTCTGGCCTCTCTAACTTCATCACCGTCCTTCAACCGGTTAGTTGATACATCTCAAACTTTCTACTCCAAAAATATATAAGAAAAGGAATCATCAACCTCCACAACTCTGGTTCATCCTTGGGTAGTATCCAGATGCAGAAGGTTCATCTCTTCAAACAAATGTACACAAGTATAAACACCATGATAATGTCCGTCCATCATACCACTCAGGAAGGGGACAGGTTCTGTGTTCCTGAGATTAATGTGTGTGTGTGAAATGTACGTATCAACCCCCAGAAGAAAAGCAAAAACTTGGTGAAGATGCTGCTGAAGCTGGTCAGAGTCATAATATCTACAGTGAAACAGCATGTCCTGAAAGCAACACGAAAAAGAAAACTTGCAAATGCCATTTTTCAAGACATGTCCTGCAGTCTGATGAAACTAAAAACTGAACTGTTTAGCCTTAATGTTCTTTTGGAGAAAAAAAAGAAGAAAGACTGCACCATCCGAACTGTGTAGCATGGGGGTGGCAGCATCATGTTGTGGAGGTGTTTTGCTGCAGAAGGGACTGGTGCACTTCACAGAATAGATGGACTCACGAGGAAAATAAACGTGGAAATATTGATGCAACATCTTAGTTGGTTAAAGCTTGGATACAAATGGGTCTTCAAATGGACACAGACTCGAATTACAAAGTGGTTTAAGGACAACAAAGTCAACGTTTTGGCATGGCCTTCACCAAGCCCTGATCTCACTCCCACTGAAAAAATGTGGGCGGAGCTAAGCAATCGTGTAACAAAACAAGGTGGCCTCCTACAGAACTGACTCGGTTGCACTGGTTCTGTCAGGAGGAACGGGACAAAATTACAGCAAACTATTGTGAGAAGAACACACATTTATATCTGTGTGTATGTGTGTTTGTGTATTTTCAAGTATGCCACCATGACAGACAGATAAAAACGTTTTGAAAAGTTTAGTGATAAACATATAAAAACAAATTAAAATCTCCAGTGTTTCAGATAAAAACAGTCAGTGTGATTAGAGAAGAACTGAGGACAGCATGATCTGAATTACAAAAACATTTGTCTTTACAGATGATTTATCACAGCTGTCCAGCTGTTTAGTCTTTTTAAATGACAACTATTGTGCATCATGAAAAACTAGTGATAACTTCCAGTGTATGCATTTGTCTGTTAGCAAAATATGTTATGAACTACTGTAGTAGATTTTAACGAAAATCCAAGAAAGTATGGATTGGCTGTACATCTGATTCATCTTTAGTCATTTCAAGCCAAACTACGACTCAGTTTTACAAATGAGCTCAAATTTGGCATGGTAGTACCCTGAGAGTGAAATCTTGTGCAAATGCATGGGTTTATGCATAACAGTGCTTTATGAGATGTTTTGCTAACAGACACACAGCAGGCCATAACAGGATCTGGACTGTCTCTTCTCTTACTATCATCCACAACTACGAAGGAGTTCAAAAACAAATTAAAATAATTACAGTTGAACACAAAGCAAACGTACAAACTCTTGTAATAAATATTACCTTAATACTCCAGATAGTCTGCAGCCCTCTGCCGGTGTCTGAAGGAGAACACGAGGTGTAAGTTGGCATCTTTACCATAAATTACTGCTGTTTTTTTATTTTATCACTTTAAAATAGTTTTAGTGCTTCTGATGGAGCTATATGTTACTGTACTATATGTTATATTTTACTGTATAACTACAGTACGGTATTATGTTACTGTACTATGTTATATGTTACTATATAACTATATGTTACTGTACTATATGTTATATGTTACTACTGTATATAACTATATGTTACTATATAACTATATGTTACTGTGCTATATGTTATATGTTACTATATAACTATATGTTACTGTACTATATGTCATATGTTAATACTGTATATAACTATATGTTACTGTACTATATGCTATATGTTACTATATAACTATATGTTACTGTACTATATGTTATATGTTAATATATAACTATATGTTACTGTACTATATGTTATATGTTAATATATAACTATATGTTACTGATAGAAACGTCTAAATAACAAATACAAGTTGAGAATAAAGAATACTGCTGTGACTGAGTACATGACGTCATGTCGTACCGGTGAACAGGGCCGGCTGCAGCGGCGTTGATGTGAATCCTCGCCGGTGGAGAAACTTCATGAGCTTCACGTACGGCGACTGGTGACTCAGAGACACTGAGAACATGAATACATGCAGGGTTTTAAAGAGTCTGTTCACTGCAATGAAACCATTTAAACAGCAGCTAACGTTTCCCACCTGAATGAACGGCATTTCCACGTTTCTTACGCCTTTTCCGAGCAACTCGTCCCGTTCTGTGGCTGCGACACCCCATGACCTCCACAAGGCCCTGCAAGGAATAAACGTTTCATTTTTTAATTTCACTGTGGTTCAGCTGAATGTAAGCTAGATTTCTTGTTTTTGTTAGTTTTGAACTGAGCTGAATGATTTAGCTGCAATCTGTTGATGAAGCTAACTGTGACTTTTGGCCTTTCTGCAATTTTTTTATTTTTTGAAATATTTAGCTTTGTCAGCCATGTTTTTTAAATGAACTCTCATCATGAACTTCAAAGCCTTTGAGCCGTTTACCTTTTACTGTTCATTTCAGCTGTTGAGCTGGTTCAGCTTTTTTGGGCCAAGTTCAGCTTCCTTCAATCCCTTTCTGCTTATTTCAGCTATTTTTCTACTCCTTTTAACTTCTTTCTGCTAATTTTTTTTTCTGTTCCTTTCAGCTTCTTTTAAATAAGTTTAGCTTTTTTTCTGGTTTGATTTCTGCCTTTTGGGATTCTTTCTAATGATTTATAAATTTTATGCTCATTTCAGCCTCTTTCTCTTTGTTTCAGCTCCTTTTTTTGTTGTTAATTTTAGCGTTCCCTTTTCATTTTTTTTCCTAGTTTCAGATTTGCGTAATATATTCAGCCTGTTTACTGTATTTCACTTTACTTTGCTCATTTATACTCTGATTAGCTTTTTTCTACACATTTCAGCTGTTTGTCTGCTGCTTTTATCAAATGTGAGCTGTTCAAATTCAGCGTAACAGTTTAGTGATGACAGCTTTTCAGCTTCATCAGCAGCTTTCAGCAATAATCATTCAGTAATAAGGATTCACTGAATTGTTGCAGGAAATGACATGGCTCTCTAGTTATTTGTATGACAAAAGTTAATCAAATTAACTAGTGGTTACTCACCTACAAAACGTAGTATATTTTTTGTCCACTTATATGATCTGCTGCTGATTTTATGATTTGTATGTGAGCCTGTTGAAACTCTTCTGATTTTGATGTCTTCTGGTATTTGAGCATTCTGCATTTGCTTATAAGGTACTGTATTTTATGTCATTGTCATATGTTTACATAGCCTGGGCAACAACAATAAAAATCACAGTTCAGTAATTTACTGAATCACTTGGACTTCTCTGTCCAGAGTCACGTGACGCTTCCGCAAAATGTTCTACTGATGTTGAACAAATCTGTACAGCTATTACAGCAGTTGTGCTGCTCACTCTTTAAATGTGTCCCGGCTTTCTAACTATTAACTTTCTACACGCAGCAGTAAAAACAGCTCATAAAACTCACGTTAAAACATAATAAAATCAACTACTCATCAATAAAGCTGAACTGCGTGTGTCTGAATGCAATAAAATAAGGAAAAACAACCTGCTGGTTAGATCACATTTGTAAACTTCCGCTCAATGAGCCCACGTGACCAACCTGCTTTTCCGGCAGTGTTGCCAGATAGAGTCGAGGTTTTCCAGCCCAAAAGTCACAGAGTCGAGGTTTTCCAGCCCATCACACAAGATCCCGCCCA
>JARVGV010000001.1:57191061-57202190 GCA_031762435.1 Hypsolebias longignatus
ATGGGGGTCAGGAGGTACAATGGGGGTCAGGAGGTACAATGGGGGTCAGGAGGTACAATGGGGGCCAGGAGGTACAATGGGGTCAGGAGGTACAATGGGGTCAGGAGGTACAATGGGGGTCAGGAGGTACAATGGCTACCCCTTTAAAGTTTCTTGCCCCTCGCGATCCCTTTTGCCCAGACAGTTTTTTTTACCTCTGAGTCCAGAAATGTTGTTTTGGGTTTTGTTTTTGGTGTCAAACAGCAGCTTGATGGCGTTGGCCAGTGGTCGTCTACGAGTCCATGGCTTCAGATTTTGTAACACCCCACTAGTCGTCTATTCTTCACTGTTGTCCTCTTCAAATACTACCTTGACTTTCAATACTCATAAATCATTGCCCATTTTACCTTCTAATTCTCATAGGGGTGTCTCGATACTAGTTTTTTCAGGCCAACTACCTGAATGTCGATACTGAGAATCAACGTTGAGTAGTTAATGAGTTAGTACTTAAATGTTACACTATGACTTTAGAAACACGTTTCTTTTATTTCAGAACTCAGGAAACAGTCTGTTGTCTTATTATAACCTGTTTATTTTAAAATATCTCTACACCGCAGACATTTTTTAAATTTTGTCCTCGGTTGTTTGCAAACTGGAAAAGGAAATGACAGCACCAAGCGGTGTTGGTCTTAAGTACTGTGATGTTTTGGTAAATGGAGCTTACTTATACAGTATAGCGCTTTCCAGCCCCCTATGAGGGGCCCCAAAGCACTTTACAGCACCAGCCTTCCACCCATTCACACACACATTCATACACTGGTGGCGGTAGGCTGCCATGCAAGGCGCCAGTCCCACTGAGAGCAACTCGGGGTTAAGTGTCTTGCCCAGGGACACAACGGCACATGGTGCGGGAACTTGGGATTTGAACCTCCAACCTTCCGATCGGGGGTCGGCTGCCACTACCACTGCACCATGGCCGCCCCAACAATGCAGTTATGGATCATCATTAGTCGGAGTGTCACATATACTATTCATTACCCCAGCTTCAAGATCAATGTCATAAATACTACTATACTACAAGGTCAAATACTACAATACAATACAATACTGTACTACAAGGTCAAATGTAAGCTCTTTGATTGTCAAGGCCATCACTATGGTTTCTTGATATGTGTTTTATGTGCCGTATGTGGTTCTCATGTTGTTTCATTTCCCAGTTTTCACATTAATGTTCTTAAAGTTGAACCTTTTAAAAAAGTTGAGATATTTCAAGAAAAAGTTGCAACATTGATTAAAAAAATGTTTACAAGACAAGGCCAGAGAAAGAACAAGTCTGTTCTCTTGAACATACTGTTTTATTATTACTCATATATTTGCTTGTCGGTCTGTACTGTTGGCCAATTATCACTTGAATCACTAAATACAGCAGTCCCTCACTACTTCACTGTTGGTTTTTCGCGGACTCACTCTATCGCTGTTTTTCAAAGAAACATTAGACATGACAAACAATAGGCTGATTGATAGATGAGCCGCACAATCTGAATTTTTTTTTTAGTAAAATAAATTATTTAAAATTATTCAGTACCTTTGTGCAGCCCACAACTGAAGGAGAAGCTTCCCCCTGCTGCATGTCAGGATCTCCGCTCTGCAGCGGAGAAGTGGGCGTGGCCGAGAGAATTGGCAGAGAACAGGGGGACACAGTTTGAGTCAAAGCAATTTTACCAAACAAAAATGACTTAACATTGATCCCTTAATCCTCAATTTACACTCTGAGCTCTAGCTGAGGTGAATTCTGGGTAAAAAAAGACAAATATGTACTGGCTGTGTTATAACACGAGTTACTCTTGTTTCCAGCCAGCCAATTAAGATTTTTGGTCTATGTAGTTGGTACGTAATAGACACTTCTATGGTACATAATGGGTATTTAGCTGATACTTACCCACACTTATCTGGTTTGTATACATGACATGTACGGAGTATGCATCTTGGATATATCTTGTGCTTATCTGGTATCTGGTAACCCCACACTCACTGCTCTTTGAACTCAGAAAGCTCCTCGGATGAGAAGAGAAATGTCTTCTGTTACGAATAAAGTCCAGTTGAATAAAGTCTTTAGTTGTCATGTCCTGGATGACTGAGAATCTTCACCAGCTTATCTGGCATCATTTTTACCAGGTATTTATTTGTCCTCATAGGGTGTGTTCCTGGTGCTTAACCAGTGCTTGTCAGGTACATACCAGGTGTGTACCTTGTACATACTTGGTACATACCAGATGCATTCCCGATTCAATAACTACCTGTTACTTACACACTACCTAACTGGTATGTATTGAGAACTTGCCTAGTATATATTGGTCTGGATTATTTATTACATCAAAACAATATATGTTTTTATGTTTTGTGCAACTTTATTTAATGCTTTAAAACAAAAGGCAAAAAGGTGGTTTTAATTAAACATTTGAATTAAACCAATATGCTTCTGCCATGCAACCTGCTGATATCTTCGTAGGCTATCAACAATTTATTTAATCAGTTTTCAAGGTCAAGGTATCTTTATTGTCATACACATCATACTGTATGTGGTACATGTGATGGTGTGAAATTGTGTACATAGGGTCCCAGTTACATCCAACAAAAGTATAAATAGTAAAGGAAAACTAATAAGATCTAAGATTTGAACTAAGAAATATGCAAAACTAAGAATACTCTAAACACTATTAGTACAGAAACAATATGCCAAACAACAGCAGCACGAACATGAGTCTGTGTGAGCAGATGAGTGTGAATGAACACAACACTTTGTCTAACTTTAGAAAAAAGAAGTACATCACCAGCAAATTACAGAGTAGTTGTGTAGTATCAGTGAGTACCCAGTGTGTCAAGACCCACCCGTTGGTCACAGCCACTCTTCATACTGGTTATAAAAGGGTATGAGGTCATACTGAAAATAACTTCCCTCCCACTGCACCCAAACACTGCTCATAATGCTGTTCATTTCTTGATTGCACAGCCTTCATCTCGTTTTGATGCAGCCTCCTAACACTGTTAAAACAACAAGCCCATACTGTAATCAGTATACTACTTGTAAAAATAACTGCATCCTGTGAGTAAAACTGATTTTTAATCGCTGAAGCATGGCGTTCTGGCTCATCACTGCTCGTCAAGCCACTTTCCAAAAAATCAGAGCTGAGATTCTGCTAATGAGAAGCCTTAGCAGATTCATCCTTCATTTGCAAGCACAAAGGAAGCAGTCAGCAGTCTGCTCTGCTGCTAATAAAAACATCATCTGGGGTGCAAATCAGATTCCTAATGCGTCCATGACTTGGCCAACTGCATTTGGGGCTATGAAAGCTCATTTGATGGATGACTCGGAGAAATATGAACTTTTTGGGCAATGTTTTGATTTAGTTTGACAAGGTTTGACCAGAAAAGCATAAACATGAACATAAAATGGTCTTAGTTAAAACTCGGGGATTCAGAATGCTTGTCCTATATAACATCTTGTTTGTAATGTTTCCGATCTTTTTTTCCCAAGCAAACTGTTATTTGAATTCCAAGTTTATACTTTAATATTCAAATGTGTTCAGTGCTGTGTACTCTCCAGAATCTGCCATGCATGTTGTGATAAATCACTGGCAGAAGCCACATCACCATCTCTACTGTGAGCCCAGAGTATTACTCACAGCAAGACACATTATTACCCATCCTCCATCCATCTTTTGAAGAGGATGCTGCAGAATCCAAAAAAATAGAAGCATGCTGACAACAGTTATCAGATATGTTCAGGGGCTTTGTATTTAGTTTAAATTTAACCCCATTCCGATTACCCCTGTAGTTAATTGTGCTGTTCGTTGTTTCTTTACATCTTGATAATTCACTGTAGATTATTGGTTTGATGGTAACTACTGTTTTCTCTGTTTGCTGTGCAGCGTCTCCGACCGTCCCTCCTCTTCACTCGGAGCATTTCAAACCCTGCCATGAGAAGGACTTGGCCTACTGTCTAAATGGTGGAGAATGCTTCATCATCGAGACGCTCAGTGGGCCTCACAAGCACTGCAAGTAAGTACATGTCCAAGACAAAACCTCTGCTATGTTTCTCTTGGCTGCTGTATTTTTTTTATTTATTATTATTATTATTTTTTTTTTTTTATGTAGTGTTTACTTTGTTTTATTGCTGGCTTTGGTGACAAGTTGCTTGAGGTTGTGAATGCTTGGTGAATATGATGAGTTACAGGACATGGATTCTGGGATGACCTACGATTGTGGCCTAAAGAGTAAATATATGATTGACTGAAAGTTCACACATTTCTTTTGTGAGGTTCTCTGCTCATCAGCTGTTGAATGGTGTTCACATTTTGATATTTGCTTTACTCATAAAAAGCCATTGGTGACCCAAAAAAGCAACTTTAGTTTGTTTAACCTATCCAAATTACCAGGTAATTTCCTTAGTTTCAATGGAAAGTTTCCAGCATGGCATATTTTCAAAATTATTCTGCCTAAATTCTCATGGAAGGTATTATACAGAGTATTACCAGAATATTATGTTGCAGTCTTACTCTGTAATCTGGCTTAATTCAAAGAAAGGGGTCTACAGATGCAATGCTTGTTTTGAAAGTGTTGTCGGAGATGCATAAAGAAGGACAGAAAGAGTTGCGCTGTGGATCCAGAGAAATACGATGTAGGGTGCTAAGATAAGAAGTGAGGGACTCTATGAGGAACTCAGGTGTGGTGTGGAGGTACGTGAGGGATGAGTGGAACCTTTTTAAGGACAGTGAGACAGTGGGGTCATGCATTTGGACGGACAGATGATCTCAAGGTGGGATAGGATAAGACATCTGCTCTGTAAACCTTCTAGTTTGCACTGTGAGCCAGAGGTTGACAGATGAGGAGTGCTGGTGGACTGTGATGATGCAGAGGACATTGTGATCCGTATTGAGAATAGAAACAGGTGGAAGAGAGCCTGGAGAAGTTTAGATCTACTCTGGTGAGAAGTGGAATGAAAGTCAGTGAAAGCCCGTATGAATGTGAGGGAGTCAAGGAGAAGAGTCAAGTTGAAAGAAGTAAAAGTTCTGATGTGAGGTCCCACTGATACAAGACAATCTACGATGTACTTGTGTCCTTTTCATTGTGTTACCTTCATGTACCATCAGGCTAAGTTACATTGGAGTTTTTTTCAAAAATTAAAATTTGACATAAAAGTGGAAGAATCTCATTAGACAATAGCCAAGTCAGTGTTACAGCACACAACTTTAACACAGAAGTAAAAAATTAGAACAAATAACCAGGGAATGTTATAACTGTGTACACAATCTTTGTTTGTTTTTATGTCACAACAACGTTCAAAGCAGCATTTTACTATTGCTTTGTATTTCATGCTCACAGTTGAGGGCACAGCAAATGGATATCCAAGGAAAGATACATTTGCATTTAAGTTTTATACATTTGCCACAAAGGTTTGAATAAAATCTTCAACTTTTGCCTTTAATTTGAATCTTGAAATTTAATGTTTGATATTTTACTCATTTTGAGTATTTTACAAAATATTCACTCTCCGCATATTTATTTATTTGTTTATTTTTTGGGGGTTAATTTGTTTTCATGTCCATTAGTGTGAAAAACGATGACACGACACTGGGAAGAATGACAAAAGGAAAGAGTTTTGTTCTGTTTGTTTTTCTTATTTGGAACCCATTATATATACAGGTAGTCCTCAACTTAAGGCGCCCTCGACTTACGGCAACTCAGACTTAAGAACGGGTGTAGGGCGCAGCGTTAGCATACATTTTACATGTATTTCCTCGACTTACAGCAAAAAATCCGGACTTACGAACGGGTGCGGCGCCACGTGTAATGAGTTCCGACTTTCAGCAAAATCGACTTAAGAACAGTCCGTAGGAACGGAACCCGTTCGTAAGTCGAGGACCATATTTTTGTTGCATCCCTGTCAAAACAAATGACATTAAAGCAGTCTAACTGAAACTCTGCATCCTCAGACAGCCAAGTCTCAGTAAAACAGAAAAGGCTTGTTTGTTGATAATCTGTGTCATGTTAGATGAGTGTAGAATGTTCCTCGCTTTTGTTCCAAAGCGATCTTATGTTTGTCAAGGTTATTGCAGGTAAAGTGAGACGGCTACTTCTCCTCCGAAGTCTGTTCCATATCCCTCCTCTGGAACCTCTTTTCCTCTGTGTTCTTTCCCGTTTGTGGTTCCCATGTATTTCCTGGGGTATATCCTACTTGCGCCGGTGAAAGACGGCCAAGCTCCAACAAAATATGCTGAGAGTAGGTGAACTTCTGGCAGAGCTGTGATGGCGTTGCCAGTTGCAAACAAAATCAATTTGTGTGGCATAGGTTTGTGATAACAATCCATATGCAAAGCAAATAAAACACAATTCCTGGCAACATCTTGATGGCGCAGTAAAAGTGTCATAAAAACGCAAAGATTATTAAAAACTGGCAGCAAATCAAGGTCCTAAAAGAGGAGCTAGTCAGGGTTATCACAAACTAACTAGTTTTAACCCAGAATTAGCAAACTAACAGATAGGACCCAACACTTGATTGAAACGGTTAGTACAGTTTGTTGAGAAATGGAGATAATTACAGAGGGGAATTATAGAGCTTGGAATGTAGAACAGTTTTGAAGAGAAGTGTGGAGATTCCACATGAAAGAAATACAGATGATTGTAGGAGTGAGGCAGAGCAGAAACTAGAAGAGCAGCTTCAGTGCTGACAGGTGGGATTGACCTCAGGCAGTTCTGAGGACTCAAGAGGTAAGTGGTTCCCGACAGACTCAAGGAGACTCTGGAAAGGTGAGTACTCACAGGGGTGGAAAAACCAATGGAGCAGATCTTGACAAAAACACAAGGAGAAGCTCAGGTTAGTAGTCACAAGGAATTATGTCACTTGAAGTAGTGACTGTCACAAAGTACCTAAGGACTTCAATGATCCAGTGTCAAACAGATGTCCCACAGGAGCTTAAGTACAGCAGTCCTCCATCAGAGCAGGATCAGGAACAGGTGTGATGTGGTTGGCTCTGCCCAGCCACTCAAGAGCTGCAGAAGCTAAGTAAGGTACAAAGTGCCCAAAATCTCCACTAGAGTATTGGCAGTGTATGTATGCAAAGGCATGGCTTGGTTGAATAAGGACTGACCACACTGGCCTCATGTCTAGGACAATAACTGTGATCAAGACCAAGTCATCACAACCAGAGGTATACTGATGCCTCTGTCGCTAAGGGATTTGAAAAGTGCGTCTTTGTAGTTTTGGTGTTTTTCTGGACTGGAATAGAGCAGGAAATGCAAGTGAAGCTGAATGTTTTTGGTGCAAGATAGTCAAGTGGGTAGGAGTTACACTGCAGAACAAAGGGAATTTATTTATTTTTTTTTCTTATCCAAGGCAGCACAACATGACCAGCTGATGCAATGGCAGATCTGGGGGTGGGGGAAACAATGGTGCCCTTGGTCCCCAAAGATTAATCTTTGGCCACTCTAATCATTAGAGGAAACTATACTTTTAAACAATATAAAAACTAGAAAGTATAGTTTCCTCAAATAATAGGGGTGATTGGATTACACATTGACATGGTAGTGACCATTTTGGATTTTGGCTTAGCAACTCAAGATCTTTCTTATGGCTAGATGCAGTCACACACCAAAACTGAAGTTGGTACTGCACAATTATTTTTGGGTTATCATGCTCATAACATACACAGGTGGAGAAAAATTTATATTACCGCTCTTGGCTCTGCGATGGAAAACAACAATCTAGCACAGACAAAACAACCCATACCTGTATCTTGAGTTTTCCAAAAGAGTTGTTGTAACAGGATGGGCATCGAGAACATTGTCAAGAGGCAGAGCACCTGCAGGTCACTAACAATACCAGGAAAATATGTTGGGAGAATACGAAGACTGTAGCATTATTCTGACTGCCTTCAAGTTGAAGGACATGTTTCATAATTGTTGCATCACAGCCACATTCCATAAGGTCATGCAGGTTGTGGATAGTGTAATCTTCCAGTGTAAAGGAGGGTTCAGAGCAACTGATCCCATCTTGTTTAGAGCAGAAACTGAGTGACCGTGAACCGGGCAGTTCACTGTGCATTTGGAAACCGGAAATCCTCAGCAATAGATTATCAAATGTCCATTTGGAGAAGCTTTAGCTCAGTTCACCCGTTAGTCCCAGTATTCAACAACTGACTGACATGCATTTTGTACTGGGTGTTTACTGTATACTTCTTTAAACCATGTTGCATAGTACTATGTGTAATTCATAAATGTTTATTTAGTCACACTTAGCAGCCATTAGTTTATCCTTGTTATGTTGCTGCCAAGCATGAGGTGCAAAACTGTTGTCCACTGATCCACTGATCCAAAAACTTTTCATATTACAGTGGTCTGATTATATTAAAACTTGAGAAAGTCACAATTAGATGTGTATTTTACAGCTGATTATCTTTGGATTCAAACCAATTTGAGATGAATTCTGCAGCCAGCAAATCTCAGGTAACAAAAAACTGGCATTAATCAAGTCTATAACTGAATGTGTTTGCTTGCTGTTTTTCACCACACAGTAAATGAGCACCACATCTAGCGTACAATCTTCAATCTTTAAACAATTATCAACAGAATTCTACTGTCTGACTGTGTGTTAACAAAATGTCTAAGGACCAATTGGATGGATTTTGATCAAACTTTCAGAACGTTATCATTAGATGTTCATCCAAAACAATTTAACTTTTGGAGTTAGCTCCTTTTAAGATTGACCACCAGCCAAGCAACCTTAACTAACAGAAATGGCTCTAACTTGGACAGCTTACATAATCTGTGCTAAATTTTGACATGGTTTACCAGCTTGTACTCTGAGCACGAATATCACAAGATTGCACAAGAATGCAATTAAAATCTTTAGCATGTTTTGATTATAATTGCTATAACTCTCTTTTCTTGTCATAAGGTGACCATTTAAATCTCTGAAATGAATGGAGGCAGTGAAGATGCATTCCTCCAAGGAATATTTGATGATTGTTTTGAGCTGTGATCCAAATATCAGCCCAGATGAAGGCTTTGATCCAGTCCATTCTTCCATCCACACCTTTGATATATTAATGGTTGCATGGTTTCTCTAATGTTCCTCATTTTTTACAGCTACTTAATATTTTGCTGCTACCTCAACTTTATGTTTTTGTTTTTGTTTTTTCTTTTAATTTTAATTAAATCTTTATTTTCTTCATTATTTCCTTGGTGATCCTGCATCTTTGGGCCCTTCCTATATAATATGTAATAATAGCACAAGTTAAACATTAAAAGCCCTTTTAAATAAGTAGGTTTTCAGTTTGGCTTTGAACAGAACCAGATCAGAAATGGCATGCAGCTCATGGGGAAAAGTATTCCAGGCTGTTGGGCCTGCAACAAAAAAGGGCCAGTCCCCCCATTGTTTGCACCTTGAGCGAGGCACCTCCAACAGATATTGACCAGCAGACTGTAAAGCTTTGCTGGGCTGGTGGACTTTTAAAAGTTCTGAAATATAAGGTGGTGCAAGGCCATTCAAAGCTTAAAAAACAAACAGCAGCAGCTTGAACTGTATCCTAAACTGAACCAGGAGCCAGTGCAAAGAAGAAAGGACAGGAGTGCTGTGTTCATATTTATGTGTGTTAGTCAACAAGCGAGCAGCAGAGTTTATTACAAGCTGTAAACGGGAGATAGAAGACTGATTAATACTCACATATAAGGCATTACAGTAATCAAGTCTAGAGCTCACAAAGGTCTTCTCCAGATCACTACGACTAAGGAGTGGCTTTGCTTTAGAAAGCAAACAGAACTGAAAGAAGCTGGTTTTCACAACAGAACTGATCTGTTTATCTAGCTTTGTTATAGTTAAGCTCCGCCCCCTATAATTTTTTACCACCTGGTTGGAGTGGGGGAGCGTAAATCCTCGGCTGGGAGAGATGTTACATGAATTACTGGAAGCACCAAATAAAATCCATTCAGTTTTATCATTGTTTAGGTGGAGAAAATTCTGAGACAGCCAGTGCTAAATGTTGTATAAGCAGCTGGCAACAGAGTTTAAACTGAGCGGAGAACTGGTAGTTACCGGCAGATAGATTTGTAGATCATCTGCATACAGAGAAAAAGACAGATTATGGTGTGCAATCCTAATGGTAGCATGTAAAGAGAGAAGAGAACAGGCCCCATAATGGATCCCTGCGGTACACCAGAGGTCAGAGAGGTCGAAGAAGAAGACAGATCACCTATCATAACAGAGAAAGTTCTGTCTGTCAAATAGGACCTAAAACACTTGAGCACAACTCCCTGAAGGCCAACCTGCTGAGCCAAATGAGTGATTAGGACATGATGGTCGACTCTACAGTATCAAAAGTTGTTGAGAGGGCCAACATCACCAGCAGAACAGGTTTTTTGCCATCAAGGGACAAAAGAAAAAAAAAATCCTTATGTACTTTGAGTAGTGCAGATTCAGTGCTATGATGGGATCTGAAGCCAGATTGAAAATTTTCAAACAAGTTGTGTTCTAAAAAAGACTGCAACTGAATAAAAACAATCTTTCCCAGAACTTTGGATAAAATGATAAGCGTGAAATTGGCCTGAAATTAGGAAAAGCTGTAGGATCTGAACCTGTTTTTTTTTTTTTTTTTTTTAGAAGAGGCCTGATCACAGCATGCTTGAAAACAGATGGGACATAACTTGAACTTAGACAGCTATTAATAAATCTCAAAAGACAAGGACCAATGACATTGAATGGCTGCTTGAATATCTTAGAGGGAATGATGTCTAGAGTACAGTTTGTAGGTTTCATCTGCTGAACCACCTTAGTGAGGTAAACTGATCAAAGACAGCAGAGGTTATTGAGGGAGCACATACTTGAACAGCATTATATGTACTGACTATGTTCCTCTTGATATAGTCTATTTTGTTAACAAAGTAATCAAGAAAACCATCACAGGTAGACTGTGTAGCAGTTTTCAGAACATTGATAGAGGGATTAATGACATAATGAATGGTATTAACTAAAACCCGTTTTTTTATTTTTTTTATTTATTTATTCATTTTAAAATACACTCACACACAGAAAAGAAAGAACATTAGAAAAATAAATCACAAATGTGACTATACAATACCGAAAGAAAATAAAATGA
>JARVGV010000001.1:57283576-57297040 GCA_031762435.1 Hypsolebias longignatus
TGAGAGAGATTTGATGGTTTTCCAGAATTTTTTAGGGTCATTTAGATTTTTGGAGGTCTGAGTTAAGAAATAGTTACGTTTTGCAGCTTTGATGCAAAACGTAACTTTGGTTTTTGTGACTGTCCTGCTTTTAGAATTATTTAATTTGTCTGGTTTTAGCTTTAGATACTGTTTCACTAAATTCAGTCTGTAATCTTATTTTTATTGTTTAGGTATGAGTTTTCTTATTTTAGCTAATGTTTTGCTAAGTTTAACTGGCAGATGCTTTTTGCAAATCTTCATTTTTAGCTGCTGTTAAACTGCCAAATGTAGATTCATGTTCTGTTTTGTTCAATTTATTTTTAGTTTTGTTCTACTATTTTTATGGGTTTTTTTTTTCTTCAGTTTTTTAGGTTAAGCTACATGTATGTACTTCCATTTTTTATTTATTTATTTATTTTTAATTTTACTTTTTTGTCTCCAATGTTATGCTGTAATCTGAGTTTACAGCTACTTTTTCTTTTTTTTTTTTTCTTTTAACAACTGCCTCTTGCTTTAGATAATGCTGTTAGCTTTTCTTCTGATCATTTTATGTTTTTGTTTTTTATCTTTATTGCCTTTCTGGATTCAGTGTTCATACATCATTAGAAATTATAAATATATTTGATTGATTTTCATATATAAATTATATTTAGAATGAAATAACTCAGAAACACTAAACATTTTCGCTGTTTATCCTAAATGATTTAAATTTTTGTATTGACAGTCAACAGAAGTGGTCCATCATTTATTAATTGAGTTGTTAAATAGAAAATCTTGCGTGTGAAGTCACCGCGTAATTTTATCCATTGTGTCTTTCTCCTCGACGTGTTTCGGCTCAGTTTGTGATAAGTTCCTAAGCTCAACGATTTGTCAGGAAACATGTTCAAAGGAAAAAGGGTAAAGGACAAAGATAAAAAGTTACACGAGGATTGTACATTGTTATGTGGCATAATTAATTTAGCTTAAGCCTTTTTATGTGGCAGCACTCGTTTTAATCGTCAATGTAATTATTGCTGACTTGTGCAACAATGCTGGAAGTGTGAGCCACATCTTTTCATATGAGCTCATGTGCAGAGTGAGATAAAGACACATTTATTATTCCTTTTTCTTTCTGCTCTGATGGAGTCAGTTAGTCTGCCACATTGAGGTTACACTTGCTGGCGTCACCAGAAAGCCTCGCAGGGGCATAAAAAAATTAATCTGGCTCTGAGTGAATTTCAAGTGCTGCAACGATAAAAATGAATATGCAACACACGGTTTGCGCTATACTTTGATTTGCTGCGTAACCCATCCACCCAGAGATGTGACTGACGGAGAGGAATTAGGCACAAGAGTCAGTGTGTAAGAAAAGAAAGAAAAGAAAAGTATCTGGTGTCCATTAGACTGCGCTGGCAATGTCCACTCATTTTATGTGTTGATGAAACGGATGAGTCAGAGCAGCTGATGGGTGTGTGGAGCCAGTGATGGACTCCTGCTTCTCTATGAGGGCTGGACTGCAGACAGATGGAGGAGGTTCTGCTGGGTCCAGCAGGAATGTCGGCGGGAAAACAACGAGACTTTTGATAAAGTACACATTTTACTCTAATGACAGACCAGATTAGCCTGAAATTCAGTTACATCGTAACGATGGTTGCAATTCAATTATTTCCCAAGTTTTATTTAGTTCAGTACTTTTAGGTAAAACTGCATTCATAAAGTGACTAAACTAAACAATTTGTCACGTTTCTGCCTCTTCCTGCCATAGTTTTCTGTTTCCATGTTTGTTTTGCCTGTCACGTGTCCTTCAGCTCAAGCCTGCTCCCTCCAAGCATTGCCACACCTCCCTTGTTTCTCCACAGCAATCAGCACGCATCAGCTTCACCTGTTCACCTGCCTTAATAAGCTCCACAGCCACAACCCACCAGAGCCAGATTATCAAACCTTTCAAAGCAGTAGATGTCCAGTGTCCATGCCACAGCCTTGTTGACAACATAATTCTGACCTCTTGGATTCCTTGATTTGATTATCCCCTGCCTGATTTGGATCTCCCTCTCTGACCACGGTAATGACGCTGCTCTTCCTCACCTGGACTATGTCTCTTGCTTAACCCTCTGGATAAGGAACTCAGACCACTTGTGTATGACCTCAGACTGTTCTACTGGACCTGGATTCTGGACTTGCTCCAATGTGTCACGATGCACAGTTCTCCAACTCTGCTGCAGCTCAATCACTGCTGGTGACATCATTGGATCCACCTGTCACACAGATTATGCTTTCTGCCTGACTGTGAAGGTCAGTGACTGCCTATTTATTCTCCAAAGAACCTTCAGTCAAAGCCAAGTCACTAACTCTACTGTCTACAGATCCAAGCGGCCCACAGACCCAGACCTTGACCAGAGTTCCTGTTTTAATAAATCATTTAAACCATTCTTGCATTGTGGTGCATTTTCAGAATCCAAAACCTGGTTCATGTCACAATTGAAATCTTAGTTCCTTAAAGGAATGCATGTTGCCCATCATTCAAATTCATATCACAACGTAACACTTTGAAGTGTGTGTGTGTGTGTGCGCACGTGCGTACATAATATGGTGTTGACTAGTTACTACTGCACGAAACCTTTACCCAATTTCTGTAGAACTGCTGGAGCTAGAGCTAATGTCAAGCTGTGGCAGCCATTTTGAATAGGGTTGACTAAAAGTGGATTTAATTTTGATGTAGATCCATGATTATCCAGGTGGAGGAGGATGACTCGCTGTGGTGACCCCTGGAGAGGGAAAAGCACAAAGAAGATTCATAATTATGAGTATTTTATTTGAACCTGTCCACTGGTGCATGAGACCTTTTTTCTTGTGGTGCATACAGAAAAAGCATTGACCCACGAACGTGAAACAATATTTACTTTTTCTTACACTGTTGGGTTACAAGTTTAATTTACCTAGAATATTTTATTTACAAAAATAGATCTCGAAATCGTTGAATTCCGGTGGCATGGTTCAATTTGTAGAGCTGTTGTGCTCGGTGAGAAGGTGACCAGCTCAAATCCCAGCCGGGGGTCTTTCTGGGTGGAGTGCATGTTCTGTCCGTGCATGCGTGGGTTTTCTCCAGGTACTTAGTTTCCTCCCACAGATAAAAAACATGCATGCTAGACTGATTGGTAACTCTAAATTGTCCCTAGGTGTGAATGAGAGAGTGAATGGTTGTCTTGTTTGTCTGTGTCCTCATGATGGACTGGAGACATGTCCAGGGTGTCCCCCGCCTCTCGTACAATGACTGGATGTGGGCACCACAACCCGAAAAGGAAAAAGCGTGTAAAAGATAATGAATGGATAGATGAATATCATTGAATTCATGTTATTCTGCTTCACAGCAAGTTTGAGCATTTTTATAAAATTCAACTTTTTTCCAGCAAACCACAAAATAAAAGACACCCACGTTGCCTTTATTAAGGTAAGAAACTGAAGTCTGTGCAAAGACAAATACAGTACATTCAAACAGAATTAATCCAATTTCAGGCAGCCAGTTCAAAAAAAGCTCTTCATTAGGACAAGCGCTGAGTATTGGTGTATGATTCACCAAGAAGGGTGCGTTTGTGTGTGTCTGTGTACATTTGTGTGTGCTTCACTCTTAGGACACACAGCATTAGCCTTAATGTTCTATTAATGCTTCTGCACCTCAAATGATAAACCATCAGAGCTAAGCTAGCACCACAAAGACAAACACTCCTATGTCTGAGAATAGTAACTGAGCCCCAGTTACAGTTACAATCAGTCTCATCTTGCAGGCAATTTGTCCATTCATGTGAGCACTTTAGAGAAATACAGCCTTGATTAATTTCAACTCTCAGCCAGGACTCTGTCTTGGAGCCATTAGAGATGACTCATGATGCTTTGATAAGATTATTTGAGAGCAGAACGCTGATCTCTCAAATATGTTCTCAATAAGACCAGAGCAGCTAAAACACATTCTTGCTTAAAATGTAGCAATTGTCTGAGTCTTTTGATAGGCTCTTCATCTTTACTTGAGTGTGCCACTGCACATGGCTGGATTTTTGCAAAGGGCTGACCTTTGCATTAGCCCAATAACCAGAGGTTTAGAGGACCCTAAAATACCCTTCTTCTAGCTTTTATCCATAGCTGAATCAAAGAGACCACAGGTCCATGTAGGAAACCACAACATCCCTCACCCCAGCAAGACTCCCCATGCAGTTCCTCCAGAAGGGATTCTAAGGTGTTTGTAGGTCTAAAAGGATATGTGATCTTTCAAGCAAATTCTAGATTTGCATCATCCACAGCAGCTGCAGGTCTGCTGATGGATGATGCGCGTGCACATACCGGCGTAGTGAAAATATTTAAATAAAGCTGATTTGAACATTTTTAAAGGTAATGTTCAGCTCAGAGACACTGTTGCTATGATATCAGCCAACAAATATATTTTTTAGCTGTTTATTTTGCTAAATTTTAAAGAGATGCACGGTTTCATTGCACTGCGCACGCACATTCCCCTGAAAGTGAAACTATTTATATCAAGCTGATTTGAGCATATACAAGTAGTCCCCAGGTTACGAACGGGTTCCGGACCTAAGGACCGTTCGTAGCTCAATTCTGCCGTAGGTCGGAGCCGAACGCACATGACGCCGCAAGTCCGCATTTTCGGCCGTAAATTGAAACCGAAACTAAACGGCGATCGGTAACGTCTTTTTAAACATGTTTTTTTTTCAATGTAAAACAACAGCTGCGCACTTAGAACGCCATTTTAATGTGTTTCCAAGCAGTTAGCTAACAAAATACCCTAAATTTTTTTTTTTTTTTTTAAAAAAAAACAAAAAAAAAAAAAAAAAAAAAAAAAAAAAAAAAACTTTAATGAATAAAAAAAAGGTTTAGGTACGTGTACATGAAAATGTTTTTAATAAATCTATTTTATGCCTCATTTAGGACATCATGTAATGTAAAATTTAAAAATCTGTGTCTAAATCACTCATTAAATCGGTTTATTTTTGTAATTCATAGCTCGACGCATTCCTTTTAACATCATAATGTTTATGGTTCTGTTTTACTAGTTTATAATGAAAGGCTGAAGTAGGCGGGGCTTATCTAGGTCTGTGCGGAACAGACCAATCAGAGCTGTCGCTTTATGTCACTTTAACGTTTGTTTACAGGAGCCATGATTTTGGCGTGCACAGCTAACAAACACTTTTAAAACGACGTTCTGCCCGATCTGCCTCGTGTTTCTAATCCTAATCTTGTTTTTATTCATATTCTCATTCCTGTTCTTCCTGTTCTTGTTCATTGTTATCAGGTAGCTCAGGGCCGTACCGTGATCCTTCACGAGCGTCTCCATCTCGTCCTGGATTCCCCGGTGCCACTCGGTGATGTCGACGTGCAGCGAGTAGTCGCAGCAGGATTTGCCGTCGGCCCATTCACGCCACTGCTCGAAGGCGGAGAGGAGGCTGACGCCGGGCTCCGGCAGCACGTGATCAACTGGAAAACAAAAACGTAAAAGAGGCGAGTCACATCGACACCCATGTAGTCGACATCTGGCAGAGAAACGTGTTCCGAGTGTCTCGACCGACCGTTTATTGGGCTTTAAAAGCTACTTTTGAGTAAGTTGTGTCATTTACGGAGGTTCTGGGGCTCAAAATGTGTTTAAAAAAACATGCTCTGCAATGTATGAAGTATTTACACATGCTTAGTTACATGCTTGATTACAAAAAGGCAGGCAAAACTCAACATTTTGTTTGTCTTTTAGGCAGTAAGTCATGTGATGTAACGTGTGCAGCAGCAGCCATCTTTTACAGTCAGACAGTTTGGCTCCAGTTCATCAGGAAACATGGAGCAGAATCATTAAACTAATTATTCCTGTAACTGTGTGTGAAATGGCGCCAGTCTTCAGGGGCCCCTGTGCATCACGGCACGGACCCGTCTGACCCTGACTGGGCCTGCGGCCACCAGCTCCGAGCCGGAGGTGGTACCAGGGAGGGTTTGTTTTGCTGCCATGGAGAGGATGAGCTGCAGATTCAGCAACTTACAGCTCGCTGCTTTGTTTGTCTTTAATTTAGCTGAAGTCACCTCCAGAGTCTGCGTGTTGCCTCCAAGGTGCCACACTTTGTTGTGTTTTTCTAAATTGGTCTTAAACCAACAGTTTTCAGGCTTTTAGTCATTTTTTTATTTTTTTTTTATTTTTATTTTTTAGAATTCATCGGCTTTTGTTAAACTTATTTTCTGTCCAGTTTGTGAGCGAGGCCGTTAAATGAACAAATAGACATTTACAGCCTTAAATAAATATTTTCAGCAGTAGAGTGCCTAAAAGTCATGTGTTTAGATAATAGGAATAAAACACCTGAAACAGAGAGAATCACTCTTCAGCTCATTTCAGCCAACAACTCTTTGAGCTCCACCATGTTGGAACTAAAACTCGTATACTGTATTTGGTGTTTTCCATATATTTGACTAAATAACCAGAATAAAATGCGTGTTTGTGACAGGATGCTGATAAAAGGTAGTTTTATTTTGCTTGCTAAAGGCAGCACAGAGTGATGGAGGTGAGTGGAGGGAGCACCACCAGGCGCAAAGGCACAGCCAGAGGGTGGCCAGTGGTGGCCTTGACCACCATAGAATAATCTTTGGCCACCTCGATCCTTTGAGGAAAATATACTTTTAGGCAACATAAAAATTAGAAAACAGTTTTCTCAAGCGATAAGAGTGGTCAGTTTACATATGGGGGTGGCCATCTTGGATTTTGACATGCATCCCAATTTTTGGTGGTGGACTTTTTTATATCTTGTGAAGCCACACACTGAATTCCGGGAGATGGTACCCAATTTATTTTTCAAGTTCTCAAGCTGGACGAGATTTCCTATTCCCCCTCTTTGCTCCGTGACGTCGGACAAAACTGAAAAGAATTTTCACCGCACCGCTCCTTGAACAAAGCGTCGCATCACAAACCCACTTCCTGTTCTCATTAAAACACTTGCAGTCGAAGACGATTCAGAAATGATGAGTCATTGTGAGGAAAGGTGAAACTAGGACGCCGTGGATTAGAGCTCTGACACAAAACCGGCCTCACAAGTGAATCTCCAGCAACCGAAGGTCCGGTCTTTGAGTCGGACTCACTAATCATCGTGGACCCGCCGGCCAGTGCCGCCTTGGAGCCCTGGTAGAAGTCATCAGCGGACGTCATTCCCCGGTCGGGCATCTGGAACCGCGTGTGCACGTCGATGCCACCCGGCATCAACATGCGACCGTGGGCGTCGACGGTTTTCACCCCGCCGGGAACGATGAGGTTCTCCCCGATTTGCCTGAGAACAAAGAAACGTTGGAGACTTGGGCAGAACCTTGTACACAGACCATTTCATTGTTCGTTTTGTGAGCAAAGCAACGGGATAAAGAAAAGCCAGTAAACTCACTTAATGACCCCGTCCTCCATGTAGATGTCAGCGCAGAAGGACTGGTCATCGTTCACGATCTTCGCTCCTTTGATCAAGAGGCGGTCGCTCTGGAAGCAGAGGACGTGGATCAGACTGAGCGTTTCGACACGATTCATCAGTAAAGCTGCCGGGAACCCGAGGATTTGAAAGGCTCACGACTCTGAGGGCCGCGAGCCGATTTGGATGCAGGATTAAACGACATTTACTTAAAACATGATGGGAAACGTCACGTGAAAGACCGGATCAACCTTGTTAGCGAAATAATATCAATCTGGCTTTTGCAGAATTTTACACCGCTTAGCTTTGTTAGCCAGTCTGCAGCAGGCTTCTTCTTTTCTGCAAATACTTTAAACCTTCTGATTTATGCTTCAAGCTGTGCATGTTTTCAATTATTTGTTTATTTATTAACAAACTAATTATTCGAACTACCATATTTTCTGGTGTATAAGTCACATCAGTCAAAAAAAGCATCATGAAGAGAAAAAACATATAAGCTGCATTTATTATGCGTTTATTTAAAGGTCAAAACAGCTTCATTTCGCCTGGGCAACACGGCGCCATCCATCTATCCATCATGGCCAGAGCCGCTAGCGCTCCAGCATTCCTCTGCCTGCACCAGCTGAGTGAAGCGAGCGTGCACGGGAGGACTCACTGTTGCAGTTCTTCAAAATTTAAAGCGTCAGTCAAAAATTGTTATGAATATGTAAAAAAAAAAAACGTATGTAAGTCGCTTCGGCAAATAAGTTGCAGGACGGAAAAATCTACGCAAAAAGAAAAAAAAAACTTATACGCTGGAAAATACAGTACATGCAGACTATATTTAGCTACAAATGTTCAGCTTTGACTGGAGTTTTAGCCAAAATCAGCTCAAATTTAATGGAAAAATCTGACAAAGGACCAGCAAGAAAACAGGTTCTGGTTCTGTTCAGATTAAAACCAGATTTCATGCTATTGGTTTCATGGTGACACTTGAAAATAACAGGAAAAACCATCCTGAGAATGATGATCAAGTGAAAAACCTCTTTAACGATGTGGAGATAGAAAATTATAAAATATATTAAAAAGTATTTCTTAGGTTTGATTCACAACAAAAATTGTTCTTATCTGAAGAATTGCTCAATTATTCTGTAAAGAGATAAACTTTGGCTCCTCGTGCTGTTGGGTCACTTCAGCTCTGCCTCAACAGTAAAACAGAAGCCCAGACACGCCCATCTGCTCCCGAGCTGTGATTGACAGGTGAACAGACCAATCAGAGAGGATGGAGTGATCAGTCGTCCATTCCTGCTGCAACACTTGTTGTCTGTGCAGAGAGGATGAACAGGAGGAGGAGGAGGGGGGTCTAAACCCACTGATTACTCCCCTCGAGCCCCACCTCCTGGGGGCCCCGACCCCCTTCTTCAGAGAGGGAGTGGCAGGTCTGGTCACAAGGACTCCAGCATCCCCGGCTAACAAAGGCTGCTCTGTTCGAGCCGCTGCCCGGCTGGCAGCTCTGGCTCTGAGGACAACTGCAGCGCACGCCCCACACCCCAACACCCCCACCTCCAACACCCCCACCTCCAGCACCCACAGCTCAGCTCACCCACATTTGATTATTCTTTGAGGATGTATTCAGCTTCTGCTCCACATGTAGAAAAACTAAAATTCTCTGTGTCTTCTCGTAATTTTAAATGAAGTACAAAAAAATAATAATAATAATAATTCACTCGTTTAATTCACTTTGATACTTTTATAACAGAATTAGAGCCTCATGTGACTTTAAAACATTTAGTGATGTGTTCAATCACATGCAAACAACAAGTTTGGGGTTTATCTGGACAACCGATCTCTTTAAAATGTGACAAAAGGAGCAGCTGTCGGCAACAAACTTCACATTTTTTGTCCGCAAATAAACAAATAAAACTTAATTTTATCAAATAAAAGAGTGTTTCTCTTGGTTTTGAAGGCAGTGAGGGGTGGAGCCTGAAGACTGAAGGCCCTCCCTCACGAAGAGAGGTGCACGCTGGGAGCAGCGTCCTGGTTGGACCAATTAGCCGGAATTGAATCTGCTGCAGGACAACCAGATCTTTCTGAAGAATATTTTCACTTGTACTCTTGTTCACAGGAAGTCGACAACAATTCAAGCTAGAGAAATTGCATTTCCTGTAAAAATGTAGTGTGAATGCTTATTGCTGAAGAACTTGCTGAAAAACAGCTGAAATGTGGCTGAAATTGAAGAACAAGCTTAAGTTAGCAGAAGAAAGCAGAAAGAACATATATTTACTGAATTAGGTTTAAATAAAAAGAATGAGCACAAAAATTAGGAAATTGGCTTAAAAAGCTGAAATTAGTAAAATAAATAAATAAATAAATAAAAGTAACTGAAAAGTCAAAAGGAAGCTTAAGCTACCAGAAGGAAGGGGAAAGTTTAAATGAGCCAAAAAAAAAACAATTAAAAAAATGGAATTAGCTGAAAAAGCTAAAATTAGCATAAAACAGCTAAATAGTAGTTGAAATAGCAGAAAAAACTGAAACCAGGAGAAAAAGCTGAAAGAAGCACAACAGCTGCAATTAGCAGAAAGTATTTAATTAGGTTGAAAGTAGCAAAAATTACCACAAAAACATGAAATTATCTAAAAACAGCTGAAATTGGCTAACAATGCTTTAAAGTAGCTAAAAAGTTAGAACAAGCAGAAAAAAGTTGAAAGAAGATGTTTGCCAATTTGGCTGAAAGAAGCCAAAATGAGCACAAAAAAGTGGGAATTATCTGAAAAAACTGAAATTAACAACAACAACAACAACAAATAAATTAAAAAAAAAAAAACAGCTGAAAAGTAGATGAAAAGCATAAAGAAACTTAAATAGCAGAAGGAAGTGGAGAGAGCACATTTTTGCTGAATTAGGCTGAAAAAAGTTCAAATGAGTGCAAAAATGAGGAATGAGCTGAAAAGGCTAAAATTAGCGAAAACAGCTAAATAGTAGCTGAAATAGCAGAAAAGGCTGAAACTTGCAGAAATAAGCTGAAAGGAGTAGAATAAGCTGAAATCAGCAGAAAGAAGTTAGAAGAAGCACAAAAATAATGTAGTTAACAGAAAGAATCTGAAAGGAGCACAAAACAGCTGAAAAAACGGCTGGAAGTAGCTGAAAGTAGCTGTAGTATTAGAAAGACTCAGAATACAGAAACTTCATAAGATATTTTGCTAACAGACACGCAGACGTTACCGCCTTCTGCCTTTCAGTTAAATATATTCTGTTCCTGCTCACTCACAAACCAGATCTGTCTGTTGGTGCCCGGTGCTGATTGTGCAACGAGTTGTGCATTAGCAGCTGCAGCAAAGTATCAGAGAAGATCACAACAGCTGCAGGCAGCAAACCCACGAGCTGAAGGACGAAGGTGAGGAGCGGCTTCGGCGCTTCAGTCGGCGGACGGTCGTGAGCCTCACCCTTCAGATTAAAGGACATTCACTCAGATCCTAAAACTTTAAATACTGGGCCACAATAAAGCAAAAGCAAAATCAGAAAACTAGGATTCAGTCAGCCTGAATAATGAGCTAAAGGCTAGCCAGAGGTGGGCGAAACCACGGCAATGGTGTTTTTTAATGGAAGACTTCCTGGGAACGTTAAGGGAGTCGGGTCGGGTTTAGAGTTTGTGTGAGTCCTCTGGGGTCAGGTGAGAACCAGAAAACTACCAGAACCTACAGTACAACAAACAAGACACAGCCGAAGTCCTGGCAGCTGTAAAACTGGACGACGCAACAAAAAACGAGGCAGAACTTTGTACCTGGAGGAAGAAAAAACACAAACAGCTGAAGTCGTCGTTTCTTTCCCCGAGAGCAAAACATGCACCGAAAATTCCAACAGTGTGAAAGTTCATGAAGCATTCCCTCTGTTTCAACAAATCATAAATGAAAACGTTCGGCTCGTTCAGGACAATCCTGCTATGACTTTTGAGGTTGGTACAACTTTAGCTTATTGAAATACAGTATTTAGCTTTTTCTGCCATTTTTCTCGTACAAAATGAATTGAGCTCATTTTGCATCCTTCAGATCTGTTTACAACTTTTTAAGGCTACTTTCACATTTTGTTCTGCTTTAGCTTCTTTCAGCTTTCTTGTGCAAAAAAAAAATAATAATAATAATAATTGCTAATTTCAGTTGTTTTTCAGCTGTTTTTCCTCATTTTAATTATGTCTGCTAACTACATTTTTGTACTTCTAATTTCTTTCAGCTAATTTCAGCTTGTTATGCTGCTTTCATCTTTTTTTCTACAAGCTTCAGATTTTTCTCTTATTTCAGCTACTATTTAGCTGTTTATGCTAATTTAATGCTCCACATTATTTTGCACTCATTTAAAAAAAACTTCAGCCTAATTCGGCAAATAATGTGCTCGCTCCACTTCCTCCATTTCAGCTTCTTTCTGCCTTTTTAGCTACTTTTCAGCAGTTTTTTTTTTTTTTTTTTTTTTGTGTGTGGCTAATTTCAGCTATTTTTCATATAATTTCCACATTTTTGTGCTAATTTCTAACCAGGCAAACATGTGTTCTTTATGTTTTCTACTGCTAATTTAAGCTTCTATTTTTTCAGCTACCTTTTTAGTATTTTCTAGCTAATTTCAGACGTTTTCAGATAAATTCAAGTTTTTGTGGTAATTTCTGCTACTTTCAACCTAAATAACTTCCTTCTGATTTCAGCTTGTTATACTCCTTGTTATACTTGTTATACTCCTAGTTTCAGCTTTTTCTGCAATTTCAGCAACTACTCAGCTGTTTAATGCTAATTTTAGCTTTTTCAGCTAATTCCACAGTTTTTAGCTCATCTCAGCTCTTTCTAGTTTCTTCTAGTAGTTTAAGCTTCTTGCTACCATTCAGCTAATTTTCAGCCATTTTTTGCTGCTAATTTCAACCTTTTTTAGCTAACTTCCTAAGTTTCGTTCTCTTTTTTGCTTATTTAAATCTAATTCACCAAACATGTTCTTTTTAACTTTCTTCTGCTAATTGAGGCTTGTTGTTCTATTTCAGCTACATTTCAGCACGTTTTTTTTTAGCTAACTTCAGCTATTTTTCAGCAAGTTATTTTGCAATAAGCATTCACACAGCATTTTCACAGGAAATACTATTTCACTAGTTTAAATTATCTCTGAAAATAATTTAATAATAGCCCACCACCATAAAAGGTAGGTAAGCAATGGGCATGTGACTGTCTGTTAGCAAAATACCTCATGAACTACAAGGCAGATTTTAATGAAACTCTTAGAAACTAATCAATTAATGGGCGTCTACAACTGATTAAATTTGGGAGTTAACCTGAGTAAAGATGGCCGCCACAGCTCACTGTTGTATCAGGCACAGAGATGACTGAATCAGTTACTTTTACAGATACTGAGCTACAGTTCAGCGTGGTAGTAGCTGAGAGTCATCTCCATGAGGGATCTTTGTTCACAGAACATCGTTAAGGAGAGTTGTTGATTTTTTAAGACGCCGAGCGTCGCCTGATGAGCCCTGTGAGGATTCAACACAGAATGCCTAATCCAGAATAGCATCGGTTTATTTTTAATCTCCTTCGACTTGTGTCTTTCACTTTCCCAGAATAACATCTTTCTTCTGTTTCTTCTTGTTTCTGTAAATATCTGTCTTTAATCGTTTGGAGCATCAGAACTCGGTGCTTCAAAATAAAAGTTGGGGAGAGGTTGAATTTACTTTGTGCTTTTTTAAGATCTCTGTGTTTTAGCTCCATTTCCTTGTATTGTTTGTTGTTTGTGAGGTAAACAAATAAAACGCAAAAATCTGTTTTATGTTATTGTTTTAACTTGCACTTTGCAAAAATAAAAAAATAAATAAACAAAAACAACTAATGTCACAGTGTTTATTATTTTTAAAGAGACAGATCTTGGGCTGAATCCAAGGCTGAAAAAAAAAAAAATATATATATATATATATATACAGGTAACCCCCGGTTTACGGCCGAGAACCGTTCTAACGGCCGAGCCGGAAACCGATACGGCCGTAAAGCGATACCGGCCGTAAAAGCGGGCCGTAAACGCGGATTTTCGGCCGTAAACGAAACCG
>JARVGV010000001.1:57453793-57463833 GCA_031762435.1 Hypsolebias longignatus
ACATTAAAACACATTAAAACGGCCGTTCGAAGTTGTTTTACATTGAAAAAACGTGTTTAAAAAGACGTTACCAATCGTCGTTTAGTTTCGGTTTCGATTTACGGCTGTAAATCTGGACTTACGGCGCCACGTGTGTTCGGCTCCGACTTGCAAAATCGAGTTACGAACGGTTCTTAGGTCCGGAACCCGTTCGTAAGTCGGGGACTACCTGTACTTGATTCAATAACTATTTTGGAGAGCACAGCACAACAAGTAGCCTGACCAACAGCTTCCCTTGTGTGAATAGAACACGCTCTGCTTCTCTCACACATTGTAGGCCACCCCTGCGTTGAAAACTGCTGGAACTAACGTAGCATTAAGCTAGCGGCATGCAATACATATGTGTTAGCTAAGATGCTACAGATGTAGCGTTCCACTTCTCTCACACATCCTAACCCCCGTCAACAACTGCTAGCACAAATGAGTCTCTAAGCTAGCACGCAAACAGAGGTGTTTCCCTCTCCTACCCCATGAGTGCCCTGCCAAGGCAGATGACTGAGGGGAGACACAGCATGTGGTGTGTTGTTGTAAGTAACCCGGAAAACCCGGAGTAGATTTTTAAGTGGTTTGAGTATTCTTCTATTAATCAAGTGGAATGGATTTGTTCACAAAGAAATACAAATAGTGCTGGGTGAACTAATATTTCATGGTAAATGTGGGAGTGTGTGTGTGTGTGGGCTGTGGGTCTTTTAAATGTGTGGGGCATGTCCCCTTCACTTATAATTGTTGCGACGCATATGGGTATCGGTACTTAGTATCGGCAAGTAAAAGCTAGTGTCGGGATGCCCCAGTCCTATTATCAATCATAACATTTAGTCAGAAATGGACTGCACTTATGTAGCACTTTTCTATCTGATCAAGACACTCAAAGCTCTTTATACTACAATCTGTGCTCTTATTTACCCATTCATACAACACTACTATTTATCTACAAAGACTAATCACTGTTTTATCACATTCATACACTGATAGGACACAGAAGCATAATAAACTAAAGTTGATTCTGTTCAAATCTTTCCCCACAGCTCTGGGTTATGGAATCACAAAGCAGTGCATTATGGGTAGTGATCGTCACGTTTGTTGCTTGGCTAATAGGCACTTGTAGGAACCAAAGGTTACTGAGAGACAGCCACAGGAGTTAAAAACAGACAAATGTAAAAAAATAAAAAATAATTTAAAAAAACATCTGGTGTGTTTCCTGACTGCACCAAGTGTTAATCTTTAACCAGCTGAGTGGTTTGAGAGGAACATACATTGAATTCAAGAGTAAGTGATGAAAGATCCAGTGTGGAGTCAAATCTGTCTGTTTTGTACCTGTATGAACGAGAGTTGAGCAGTTTTCAAAGTACAGCTCAGCTATGTACACAGAGCTTTTATTTTATTTTTATTTTATTAAGAAGGAACAGTGATTGATGGAGATTGAAGCTCTCAGATCAACATCTCTGTCAGACAACATGTGAGGAAACACCATATGAAGGCTGTGATGGATCACTATAATTTTGTCTCAGCGTGACGGCCATTAAAGGATAAACAGTAGCAGAAGCATGTTTAACAGCAGCGTAACAAATTACAGACAAAAGCACTTAAAGACTGATGCCAATCACTTTGTCCTCAGAAAATCCAAGAATGACTTTTTAATCTTACGTCTCATAAACAGGAAGGCAGGGATCAAGAAATATGCATTTTATTTGTTCACCGACAACGGCAATGGGACACAAATGTGTTGTCCATGTCAGTGTGTGCATGCGTGTGTTTGTGCCATTAATACAATATTTTATGAATCACTGTTTGCATTTTTATGAAACTTTTACAATGTAATCATTGAGTGTGCATCCACAGCTGCTGAAACTGAAATCAACCCAATTCAAGATGGTCACTAGGCCAAGATGACAGTCAGCATTAAAAATGTCATACCTCAGCTGATTATCAAGACATTGGTATTCTGCTTGTTTTATTGGGTTAATAATAACTACAGACATTTAAATTATGTGCAACTATTGGCTGCACAGTGGCTCAGTTGGTAGAGCGGTTGCCTCTCGACAGGAATGTTGCTGGTTCAAATCCTCGCCTGGGGACCTTTCTGGGTGCAGTCTGCATGTTCTCTCTATGCTATGTGGGTTTTCTCCAGGTACTACAGTTTCCTTCCACAGACCAAAAACATGCATGTTGGGCTGATTGGTAACTCTAAATTGTCCCTAGGTGTGAGTGAGAGAGAGCGGTTGTATGTCTCATTTGTCTCTATGTGTCCCTGTGATGGACTGGAGACCTGTCCAGGTGTCCCTGTGGTGGACTGAGACCTGCCCAGGGTGTCACCTGTCTCTTGCACAGTGATAGCTGCATATGTACACCAGGGATCCCCGTGACCCAAAATGGAAGAAGAGGGTAAATATAATGATGGATGGATGGAAGGATGGATGGATGGATGGATATTGTTCATATTTTTACATCTAAATGTGTGATTTGTATGTGAAAGTGTTTTTGATGATAAGAATGTTCATGCTCAATAATCCAGGTGTCAAATCTGATAATTCTCTATCAGGTTATCTGGACAGTTTCTTTTTAGTAGAAACGTTTCACCCTCACTCCAGAGGGCCTCATCAGTCAGAAGTTCCAGCACACTGTTCCCCCACACTGTTTTTGATGATGGACATTTGTGTTTGCATGTGGGCAAAGAAAGTCCCGTCAAACCAACAGCTCACCTGTTGGAATTTAACAAAAGAAAAAGCTGAGCCTCTGATTGAGCACAAGGTCACATGTAGTGTGACACGCAAGCACAAAGAAGCACATATTGTATGTGAAGAGGACACCTATGGAGGAAGTGTTTGGCCTGGCCTTCAACACCCAGCATGGAGCATCATACACAGGTGACCAGCTCATGCCCTCTGCCTGACTAATGGCCCCAGACCAACAGAACATGACTCCATCCATCACCGCCAGGCTGCTCTGAAGGCTACACAGGTATTTGCACACAGAAACTCACATCCATCTATGCAGATGCTCAACTATGACCTCCCTGGAAGTTCAGTGCACAACGGCACTCAGGGCACTTTAAGGGCATGTTGTGATATTTTAGCACTCTGAGTATAAAAAGGAAGTTTTCAAACAGACAAACTGCAGTATGTCAGTGTTTACCAAATGGGATTAGAAAACCATTTGTCAGCTGTTATTAGAGTTGTTCATGAATGCTGTTTCAGCATTGACTCTATGTTCTCCTGCTTTTTCTTGTCTTTTATTTAGTTATTTATTTTTTGGGGCTCTTTTTTTTCATCTAGCTGCATTTTATTTATTTATTTATTTTTTTAAATTTATTCTGCTTTAGCATACATGGTCTAGTTTTGTCTTTTACTTTTTGTTTTAAGCTACTTTCAGTATGTTGTTTTCAGCTAATGCTTTACTGCTTTTCATTTTGCTACATTTATTTGAGGCTGCTCCTGCTATTTTAGGTTTTAGTTAATGTTTATAACTTTTAGTTTCCAGTTAGTATTTTGCAAGGTTTAATTGCTCTTTACCTACTTTAGTATCTATCTAGTATTCTTTTTTCTACTTTTAATTTTAGCTAAACTCTAACTACTTTAAAACTTGTGATCATTTTTTGCTGCCTTTATTTAACTTTTGCTACTTTTTGCTAATAGTTCGTGTCACTTTTCTGCCCCTCTTGTTATGTTAGTCTTCTCATGGCATGTTTCCAATCATCATGGTCTGTTTCTCTGCTCCTGTTATCCACCACACCCACCAGAGATCATTCCATTCACCTGTTTCATGCACTGCCCCAAGCTCTCACTCGTCCTCTGCCAGATTATCAAACTCTTTCTGATAGTAGATGTCCATCTCTCAATTCATAGTCTTGTTCACCTGTCTTGTATTGACCTCATGCATGCCTTTTGGATTCCCCGCTTTACCTGTTCCTTGCCTGTATGGTACTGGATTAATCTCTCATGGTATCAACCCCTCCTTCTAATACAACTATGTCTCACGGGTTACGATTTGTTTTTGGATCTGGACCTCTGACTTCTTATGCATGACCCTCGCTTGCTACTCTGGACCTCACACTTGGATTTCCCTTCAAGTAACATTCCCTTCTTCGTCGCTGCTTCTCACTCACTGTCGGTGACATCATTGCCTCCAACTCCCTGAAGGAGCCCCTCCCTCACCCTACTGTGATGGTTAGTAACTGCCTTTGTATTCTTCTGAATAGTCACAGTGAAATCCAGTTCACTAACCCTCCTGTTTTTTTGCAGATCGGCCAAGCCATAGGACCCAGAGCTCCACCAGCTGCTGCTTAATAATAAACTTGTTAACCATTCCTGTTGTCTGGTGTCATTTTCGAATCCTAAAAACATATTCTTGTCATCAAAAGTTTATTTTTTTATTTTTTTTATGATCATTCCAGAATAAGACATACATAATGAGGAAGAAACACAGATCCTTAGGTCCTGTTATGTCAGTATTCAAGTACAGAATACAAATACAACTAGGTAGTAGGGTCATTCCTACTATTCGGTGCCATTTGACCACAGTAACTTTAAAAAAAAAAAGTTTTTTCTTTTTCCCTTGATTTTATTATTTAATCTGGCTTGTTAGACTATAAAAAAATGGTGTTGGTCAAGCTCAGGATATCATGCTGTCCTGGTTTTTATCAATTTATTTGTACAAGAAAAGGATCAAATGTCCACCATGTTATAGGACATGCTGATGTGGAATTAGTTAGTGTTTTTGAAAGAATAATTATTTACAATTTACATTTTCCAAGAGCTGACTTGTCCCTAATTTTGACTTTTAAATTTATTTTTAAAGACAGTATTCATAAACTAACTATCTTGAGAAAAATCTTGCTCCAATTTTTTTGATTGATTGATTTAATTTATTCACTGTCAGTATTCACAAAACAAGACAAAATCCTTGTTGTTTTAATTCAATTAATACAAAAACACAGGCAACGGGGGGACAAAAGAGGAACGGTGGACGGGATGTAACAGGGTGGACATCATACCATTGAACAGTACAACATTTATTAAAATAAGGCCATGCACGGCCATCTCTTTTTGTATTTTTCTTTTCTTCTTTTTTCCCTGTTCAATATGGCCTTTAGATTTCTATTTCATTTTGAAGTCTTCTTCTTCCTTGCCTTACATTTTTCCATCCAACAACATATTGCCTAATACAGAAAAAGCATAATGTCAACGTGTATAAGTACTGAATAAATATGATGAATGAATAATAATAATAATAATATAATAATAATAATAATAATAATAATAATAATGGAAAACAAACTAGCACTTGGTGATATCCATATTGCTTGATCATCTTTTTGAAAACAATAAATGACAAACAAATCCATCATAAATGTGCAGTAAATAAGAATTTATGGAGGAAACTCAAACTTTTCTGGCCCTCTCAAGTTCGCCTTGTTACATGTGTCCACCGTGTTACTGTACATGTTAACAGGGTGGACACATGTAAAAGTATTTTCAGTTAACAAAAAACAAGTTAGCACTTGGTGACCACCGAGCAAGATTTGTTTTTTTTTAATGTTTTTAATAACAATACCTTCTAAAACTACATAAAGTATCTGTTTTCAATATAAATACGTAATGGTAACAGAGTGGACATGTTCTGCTTTACCGCTTCAATGAACAGTCTAAAACACAGAAACAATTAAAATAAAGAGTGACACTGACCCTGCTTCTTGTAGATGGTTCCCCCCCAAAAAATGTCTCGTACTTTATGTGAATCATCAAAGATTGTAAATATTTTGATTAATTACTTTTTCACTTTTTGGTGCTTTCCTTTTGTGTGCCCTTATTGTATGCTTTTTTGTATTTTCTTGTTGGTTTGTTCTTTTATTTATTTATTTATTTTTTTTGCAAGTCACATCGGTTCTTCTCATCCTATGCATTTCACTGTACTGTTAATCCTGTGTTAACCTTGCATATGACAAATAAACACAATTTGACTTGACTGTTGCCACATTTAACTTCTAGCTATTTTTTTTCCTCAGTTGTTAATTTTGAGCTTTGCTCATTGTATTTTACTTACCATAGTTTTCTGCTTCTTTTCACTTTAACTACTCAGTTTAATCTTCTTCATCAAGTTTCATTGAAGGCATCTGAAACTCAGGATCCAATCTTCATTTCTGTTGAAAATGCAGTTCTCATTTTAGCTTTTAACTACTGTTCTGCTACTTTCAGCATTTAGCTGGCATTAATGTAGGTTTTAGCTATAGGGCTTTACTCCAGTAAGCTTTTTGGTCATGTTCTGCTTATTTTACCAACTCAATTTAGATCCTTCAGCAATTTTTTTCACAAAGCCATTCAGACGTAGCTGCATTTTTGCAAAAAATACAGTTTATGTAGTTATTATTTGAATCAGCACTTCAGCCTTGGTACTACAGAACAATATTTTAGAACAAAAAGCATCTTCCATAACAATATGTTCCACATTCACACATGACAGAATGTCCTATCTGTTCTGGGCATGTCAAAGCACAAACCAGGTAATTGTTGAAAAGAAGGAGACACTGAGAGGGACAACTGTAAGGAAGACAAAGGTGCTCAAATTAAAACAAAAAGGAGTTACGGAGGAGCATGTCAAAAGGAGAAAGTTTTAAGACAACCCAACAATGGTATGAAGTTCAGTAAAAATATAACCTAAAAGAACAAGGGGATATGAGCTAAATGTACTGCTACAAAGAGCTGAAGCTGTCAAAAACATTGCTAATTGGGCAGGAGTGTGAGCCGAAGAAGACGTGTAGGATCTTCCATCTTGGAGCATTTTGAGAGGCAAAAAGAGGCAAGGCATCTGATTTGAATGTGCAAGCTAAGCAGAAATCACAACAGTGGAAAAAGCATCCTAAAAAAAAAAAAAAATCAGTTACATGGTCTTTTTTAGAAACTGGGGATTGAAATTGTGCATATCTAAAATTTTAGCTTTGCACTTCATATAATAAAAAAACTAAATAAAGAATAATTTTAATTTAAGTTAATTCAAGGAAGTGCACATGGTGATCGTTTAACTATTTACTACAGAGATTAGATAGTACACAAATGCATAGCACACAATCTATGTTACATGTTGTCTTAACTCAACTGTAAGTGGAGAACAACTTAAAGTTACCACAGTCTTCTAATCGCTCTTCTATGTTGAGGTGCATTATTTAAAGCATTCATTAAAAGTCTGCATGATGATCATGGACAGAAACCAGAACCAGCAGCCGTCCGCAGGTCGGTTGGGTCACAGACCAGAGCAGTTTTTGAGCTGTGAACAAGATGAAAACCAAACTGAAGCTGCTCAGAGTTTAAATATTTACATGATCATGGGCACCTGCGCACCTACTCTTCTAACATTTTACAGATGAATACAGAGTCCTGAATGTATTTAGTCCATTGATGATGATGGTCAGAACTGTTTGCAAATCATCCATCTATTAAGTTCAATTTTACAGATGGCCACTTTAACATCCAAATCTAACAAAACTCAAAATACACAGAATGTGAACAGAGCAGGAAGAAGAACAATCTTATATAACCTGCCCCTTTTCTTAATAAAACCAATAAGTTTCACGTGGCTATGCTGACAAAAACTACCATCCACAAATGAAACCTAAATGCAAATAAACTTCAGACATCAACATCAGGCTTTACTAATTTATTTTCATATGAATATTGCTTTATTAAAATTATATATTTTTTAAAAAATTCTTCAGTTAACTAAAAGCCTATCATTTTTTTGTGTCATCATCCAGATCAATCCATAATTTAAAGCTAAATGTTGAGATGCATCTGCTGCAGTGTAGTTTGTAAAAAAAAAAATAAAAAAAAAGTTTCAATATCAAACTTCCTCTTGCAAGTTTTTTTCTTTTAATATAAATATATAAAACTTTGGTTGATCGTTTAACAATGTTTTATTTATACCTCTGTATATGGTACCTGAATGACTTTAAAATAGGGAACTACAACTCAAATATAGAACATTTAGTGAATAACACAAAATGTAGTGTTGGAGGGAAAAAAAGTCAGCTTTATTTAAAACAGTTGTTTTTGTAATTATGTTCTCTTTCTATAACTTAGCTGAGGTAGCCGAGTAAATAGACTTTACTTATAGAAAACCTTTTTATCTTATCAAGACACTCAAAGCTCTTTACAATCTGTGTCCTCATGTATCCATTCATACAGCACTCTACTAGATCTATACAAAGACTAATCAGTGTTTTATCACATTCATACACTGATGGGACACACATAGGAGGCAATGAGGAGTTCAGTGTCTGCCCAGGGACATTTCAGCATGTGACTGCTGGTGGAATCGAACCCCCAACTCTTGAACTGGAGGATAACTGCTCCAACCACTCATCCACAGCCCCCACAATTACTTAAATATATTAACTGTTTAGGTTTTCCATCTATCATCTTTACCCGTTTCTTTCTCTCTGGGTCGTGGGGTGTCACTGGTGTCCATATCTAGCAGTCACTGTGTGAGAGACGGGGGACACAGGTCTCCAGTCCATCACAGGGACACACAGAGACAAACAAGACAAACATTCACTCTCTTACTCACACCTAAAGACAATTTAGAGTCACTGATCAGTCTAACATGCATGTGAGAGGAAACCGGAGTACCCAGAGGAAACACACACATGTATAAAGAGAACATGCAAACTCCACCCAGAAAGACCCCAACCAGGATTTGAACCGGTGATCTTCTCACTGAGACGCAACAGCTCCACCAACTGAGCCACCGTGCTGCTGTTTAGGTTTTTCTTAATACACTATTTCAAATACGAATGTGGATGGAATATTCCATCTGTATACATCATGAATAAATCGTATTTCTCTTCTTACTGAAAATCACAACACTTGTTTCAGTCCAATCCAATAAAATGACACCAGAAGCACTTCTGAAGTTAAGACATTTACTGTAACATTACAAACTTTTTATAGTCCAGGTCCAGCGGGGACACAAGCAGAGGATTTACGGTACCTGAAGAGTAAAGCACAAGGTTTGTTACCTGAGACACACTGGCTCTCCAACACGTGAACACACACACGTGCACAAAGACATAGCACTTCATTTAAGCGATGGATGCTTGTCTTACAATCCCATTGACTGTGAAAATGATCCCAGAGTGGGTCACGGTGAGAGGAGGGGTGTCCATGCGCTACACCTCACCGCAGTAATTAATGCAGGAGCACTCAGGACTTCACACCCCACAGAGGTGGAGCTGGAGAGGGATGGTGGATGAGGCAGCACAAACTGTCTCTACTTAAAATACTGAAGAATGATCCGAACCATCGGCCTGTTCTACCTGATGCCCACAGATACTTGTTCCTCTCTCATCTCTCCCACTTTCATCAACTCTGAACACAGCATCCCCGAGCGGCAAATCCATTCAGGTCCAGGTCACATCTCACGACAGCCTCAGCTGTCGCTGCTCCAAATCTACCAATTTCTATTGAACTGTACCAGAACAGATGCAGTTCCCAGCCACTTTTTAACAGCATTAGCAGAAGCACATGGTGTCATGTCCTTGGCTGTGTGTGAGAATGACGCAGCAGTTCTCAAAGCTAATCTTGTTTTATTTTCTTCTTTGACATTGCATTTCACGTGCACGTCCTTTCTGTATCTTTACTAGAACAAACTGTTTTGGGAGCAGATGTTCTATAGAACCATGCTTGCTGTTTCTGCTTCTGACCCATTTGATTCTGCTGGCTCTCTGGATCTCTGTCCCAAACTGAAACACCAGCAGAAACAGAAGATACTAAATGAGCAGCCATTTGTGTGAAGTAGAGCAAAGATTTTACATTCACACAGTAATTAATGTCTGCTGACAAAATGACAGTGGGTGTGTTGGTGTGTCTGTCTGTTAGCAAAATATTATGATGAAACACTGAGAAAAATTTGCCCAAACTAACACTTGGATATACATCTACAACCAATTAACTTTTAAAGCCAATTCAGTTCAGGAAGGCTGTCACAGCCAACACACAAACACACACGTTTAT
>JARVGV010000001.1:57918702-57929711 GCA_031762435.1 Hypsolebias longignatus
ATGAAAAAAAATATATTTTCTGCCATTTTATGCAAAGTTCAAACATCATGTCAGTGGACCTTTAATAATAATGACTAATGGTTTGTCAGAGTAGCGCGTGCTGCAGCTCTAAGAGGGCCGCCAATTACCCTCAGCTGACAGCCATCCACCTGATGAGTTCCAATCCTACTTAAGGCTGCAGTCGAGTCCCACTCTTTGCTGGAGCATTGATTCCTACTCATGGTATTTATGCTTCTAGCCAGTGTCATGTCCAGTGTAAGAAACTTACCTTGTCTTTTGTGCCTAGTCCTCTCGTCAAATGTTGGGTCTGGTCACGGTTCTCCTGGATCCACATCCTCAGGCCTCGTGTTTTGCCCTCCAGCCACTAGCCTGCCTTGGTTGCCTTCTGGAAATCGCCATCAAATCCATCTCTGTGCACCAACTATAAGAACAAACAAAGACAAACCATATCAATTCTCACAGAAGCCTCTTGGCCTAGCCCTCCTGACGCTCTGCTTCCCCTTCCAGGATTTTCCGGAGGAACCACAGGATTGAATTGAATATTATCACTGTAAATTAACACTGTTATATTTTACTTCAGAATCTTGTGTTGTTCCGGGTCTCGTCTTCTACTGGGTTTGCCTCAGAATCATAACATAGTTATTGTTTTCCTGTGACTCATTCAACCCCTAACTGACTCCTATCCCGTCAAAAATGAGTACTGTAATTGTAAGACTCCGAGGTAAAATTTTAAGATTTATTCAGATCTTCTTTTTTCTGTGTAAAAGAAAACTAGGACGATGAACTCGCCTTTGTTGGGATGCGGCTGCACTGATTGGATGAGAGCTCAGTAGGTAGACGCCCCCCTTTTCAAGGATTTAGTCCAGTCACACAAGCAGGAGATCAGTTGGGAGGACGAACAAGATTTGAAAATATTTTTTATTTTGCATGTTAAAATTCAGTACAAGTTGACGTTAAGTTTTTGAGCCAGTTTCAACAAAGTAAAAAAAGTTCAGTTGCTACGGTACACCTTTTCACCACCAGCTCCTTACAATCCATCATTTCACCAGCGTGAACACCTTGAGGTACCAAGACAGCCAACCACTGGAACCAAATCCAGAATGAAGGCTACTGCTTTCCCCATTGCCAAAGGTAACCGTCGGGAGACATCAACATTGTGAGGTCGCCCACATTAGACCCTGGCAGCTGTTCAGTATCTACATGGAAGCTGTATGATGACTCTGTAGGACAAACATTTTTCCATTTCTCACAGGTGATTCATTGTGTCCCAGCTGTTAAGATACACGTAGAAGTACTTCTAATTTTCTTTATTATCTTATTTCTAGGGCAATCTCTGCCCAATTCATTTATTTGGCTAGTTTCATTAACAAGTCGCACGCCTTCCCTTTCAGCTTATAAATAAACCCAAATTAGTTTTGCCTCAAAGTCCAAAGTCATATTAATGTCATATTTTATGTTTTATTTCCAATATAATAAGTACCATCATTCACATCATAACACTGCCGTATTATTTTCTCTATATGCGAAAATAAATATTACAGAAACGATAGATCACCTTAATCAGTTGTTGTGTCTAATTATAAAATGTCACTTTAATCCAACAAAAGAACTCATATGTTCAGGGTATTTGTTGGAGGCTTATTAAATTGTAAGTATGAATAATTCAATTTCCTTCAAAATTTAGAGGTGGTGCCCCTGAAAAAAAAAAATCATAATTATTCAAACACTAATCCCCTAATCTTCTACAAAAGTAAAATAAAACAAGCGGCTGGCAAAACCATTCTTCATCCTGCGGTCAAAACACTGTGCAATACTTGGCAAATCATTGACATGCCTCTTACACAAAATCTTCTGGTCATCTGTTCTCTTTTTCACAAGGCAAAAGTACAAATCAGATTAGAAACAGCAGGAACATCATGCAAACCTCTATCAATTTGGCATGGTTGCCAGAGACGGCTAGTGCCCTGATTGTAGCCAACACATAAACTGTGCATTATTGTATCCTTCAACATGTTCCACGTTGATTTTGCCCCTGGGAATGCTGTCTTTGTTTAAGTTTACATGGATGAAAGCACTGGAGGTGGCTATTATGATTGTAGTCTGCTGTGTTGGTTGCCCGACAACTGGGACATTGGGATATCTCCACAATTCCTGAGATATTATCCCTAATCAACTCTATTCACACCTTCATGCAGGTGACCAAAACATTAATCTGTGAGACAGGTTAACAAAGAGCCTAACTATCTTTCACTGTGCGTGGCGAATATTTCCGGTCTAATTCTCATGCTGTTCGAAAAAGTCTGGAACGCCACACACTCCAGACATTTTGGAATTGATAAAGCCTCCTGGATGGTAAGCTGGTGAAGATTCTCAGTCATCCAGGACATGGATGGTAAGATAAACATGTTCCGTTTCAGATTAGATGTCCAGTTGTTGTGTTTTTTTTTTTTTTTTTTTTTTTTTTTAACTTGATCATGAGCTGGATGATGGAGAATCTTCACCAACACCAGGTGGTGCATCAATAGGCTTTAGTGGCCATCTTAGTCTGGACGTGCATTGAAGCAATTTCACAACAGTTTAAAATGGGTTAAAATGTATCATGTTTGTATTAAGCATCGAACCCCAAGTAAGCAGACTGAGGGAGTAACAGAGCCAGGAGTACAAAAGGTTAGTGTGCTTTATTTACAAGTGCAAATAATGTCAGGACTGAAAGGGAAAGGAGGACAAGGTGAGTACAAGTTCTTTGTTTCAGGTCTTGAATATTAATATTTGTAGAAGAGCATATCTCCTTACTGTTTGTTTAACGTTTGCAGGTGTGGCCCAAGGGGGAGAGGAGAGGTCCTGAGTTTTTCCAGGAGATCAAGATTGAGGTGGGTGTCGGTGGAGAGAGGAGCAGGTTGACCCTGTCTGAAGAGTTTGATGGTTGTAGCTGAAGGGACAGCGTTGAGCCACAGGCAAACCACAGAGGAGAGATGAGAGAAGAAGGACTCGAAGGAGCAGGATGTGGACGGCCCTGAAGAGATCACAGGCAAACCAGCTGCAATGATAGGTTAGTTGACTGTACACAAGTTACCATTTGGCAGTTGATGTCCCAGCACTGAAGAGGCATCTAGCAGGAGCTTAAGTACCCCATTTCGGCAGTCCTCCTCAGTCAGCAGCAGGTGGGGTGAATCAGTGGTAAGTGGATGTATGAGTGATAAGAGAAAAAGCCAGGAATCCTACAAAATCACCGACATCAGAAGTGTGTTAACAGTGCACATAATATAAATGTAATGTACCATTAATGTGGTGATGGCACATGTTTATAGAGCATTAAAACTGATCCTGTGAGCTCTGTAATCCTCTTATGACAAAAGAGCCAGCTCTTGTTGGATAGCCTATCTTCTAACTATTTTGGTGGAAGACCCATACCTCTGCAATTAGCATGTTGATGGCGTCGCAGTGGGCTCGATGCTGCTGCTGCAGCTCATGCACAGACAGAATGACAGAGTGAGCCAGAAGGAGCAGACTTGGTGTTGCATTATTCAGCAGGATGATCGCAGATGCTGGCAGGGGAGCCGCTGTGAGCATGGCTCTGTCTGGCTGATGGAATTCTGCAGCAGCAATCGACACATCATTTCAGCTCTAGTGCAGCAGCATGAGCATGTAGGAGCAAGCGAAGCATCGCCCAGACGATTGTGCTGTGCCAATGGCACTTTTATCAGACCATCTTCATGGACTGCATTGATGTATTTACACTCAGGAACATCTGTCAACCTGACTAGTTGAGATCCCGCTAATAATGAGGAAGTGTGTGAACTTGATTTACAAAGAGGTGCCCCATGAGGAGAAAAGAGCCATAGGATAAAGATGCAATCCAAGTTCTTCCACAAATTCACAGGGATTTAATTCATTCAGGCTTATCTAACTGTCAGTTTATTTGGTATGTAGCAGTCAGATAACTGACACAGATTTAATATCTGTTCAGGTTTTATGCTGTCACGTCAGTTTTTGTCTTACAGGTGGTTATGCTGTTTTGTTTTATTTATTTATTTATTATTATTATTATTTTATTATTATTTTGTTTCTTTCATACAAAACTGATTTCTGCATTGTCTTCTTTTTACAGGCATTTACTCTTTTCACAATGCAAACATCAGGAGGGAAAATGTTTAAAATTACACCACAAATAAGTTTAAGCAACTTTGAAGTTTACCTCCCATTGAGACATAACTACTGATCAAAATGTTTCATTCAATCTTTATTTAAACAGGCTAGTTCTAATGAGCCATGATGACTCGTTTACAAGAAAGACCTGAACTTTAACAAAGAATGATGACAACAGCGGACAACAACAACAAAATAATTTCAGTTTGACACCACACACACTTGTACCATCTTTTGCAAACATACACTTAAACCTTTTACTTTTGCAAATTTTGGCAACACACAAATTTTACATCAAAACATTTTTTTTTTGTCTTCTTTCACACGGTTTGTGTCTTCAATAAGACTTACCGTACAGTTTTCGCTCAAATGCCCTCAGACTAAAAGCTTTAACAGATTCAGTTATACTTAATCTCAAATTATTTTCTTCAACACAGGAAGTGAATAATTGTTTTATTTAATTTGTTGCATTACATAAAAAAAAACTGTAGAAATATAAAATTCTATGAGACTAACAGTCTTCAGCTGCTCATGATTCAATTAACAAAATTCAAAAGCTAAAATAATTGTTCATATGTTAGATATTAGTTGTAGTGATGATGAAAGTAGTAGTAATATTTGGATGTCGTAATGGAAGTAGTAGTAGGGGTAGTAGTAGTGGTAGTAGCAGTAGTAGTAGCAATAATAGTATTAATAGCAGTAGTAGTAGTAGGAATAGGAGTAGGAGTAGTAGTAGTAGAAGTAATAGTAGTAGTAGTAGTAGTAGTAGTAGTAGTAGTAGTAGTAGTAGTAGTAGTAGTAGTAGTAGTAGTAGTAGTAGTAGCAGTAGTAGTAGTGGTAGTAGAAGAAACAGAAGCAGTAGTAGCAGAAGTAGTGGTAGTAATAATAGTAGTAGCAGTAATTGTAGTAGTAGCAGTAGCCGTAATAGCAGTGGTAGTAGTAGTAGTAATAGCAGTAGTATAAAAAAGTAGTAGTAGTAGTAGTAGTAATAGCAGCAGTAGTAGTAGTAGTAGTTTTGATAGAAGTTATGATATTAGTAGTAGTAGTAGTAGTCGTAGTAGTAGTAGTAATAATAGTAGTAGTAGTTGTGATAGTAGTTGTGATAATAATGGTAGTAGTCATACTAGTAGTAGTAGTGATAGTAATAGTAATTTTAATAGTAGTAGTAGTAGTAGTAGTAGTAGTAGTAGTAGTAGTAGTAGTAGTAGTGATAGTAATAGTAGTAATAATAGTAGTAGTACTAGTAGTAATAGTAGTGATAGTAGTAGTAGTAGTAGTCGTAGTAGTAGTGATAGTAATAGTAGTAGTACTAGTAGTGATAGTACTAATGATAGTAATAATAGTAGTAGTAGTAGTAGTAGTAGTAGTTGTTGTTGTGATAGTAGTTGTGATAATAATGGTAGTAGTAGTAGTAGTAGAAATGATAGTAGTAGTGATAGTGGTAGTGATAGTAATAGTAGTAGTAATAGCAGCAGTAGTAGTAGTAGTAGTAGTAGTAGTAGTAGCGATAGTAGTAGTAGTAGTAATAATAGTCATAGTAGTAGTTGTTGTGATAGTAGTTGTGATAATAATGGTAGTAGTCGTAGTAGTAATAGTAGTGTAATGATTGAGGGATTGGAGTTCACAGAGTTGCCAACACATTGAGAAGATTTAAAATGTTTTTTGTAATATAGAGAGCTGGAACGGGTTCTACAGGTCACCGGAATCAGGAGCTCTAAACAGGAGAGGAAAAGGTTAGCAACTGGAGTGAACAGAGGTGAGGCTTTTACTTTGAATGAGTCGACTAACCTTCTGAGAGTTTGTTTATTCCGGGTTGACTTCCTGGAAGACGTTGAGCATCTAAGAGGTGGTCCGTGATCACTTCCGTGTTTGATCCAGAAGGACTTTTTAGTACGTGGGTTATCCGAGTTCCAATCCGAGGTCATGCACATTAATTCAGAAATCTAAAACAAGTTTAATAGGAGCGGGCGTCTTACTTGGTCGGGGTAAACAGGCGTGGGTCAGTTTCCAAGAGGCAGATGCAGGATAGATCCGTTCAGGGGCAAAAACACAAGATATAATCCAGAGGCGAGGTCCGAGGTCAAAACCAGAAGAGCTGAGGCAAAGTATCCAAGAGGGGAGCAAGCAGGAATCTTTAAACCATGAGACAGAACCAGAATCGAGATGAGGAGGGCAAGACAATAAAGGAATGCTGGATAACTACTCAGGATAACCTTTTCATAAATCTGGGAGAGACTAAGAGTGAGGCTGGGACTTTTATACTGGCTGTAACTGGTGGATGAGAGCTATATAATTAACTGCAGGGCATGAAGGCAAGAAAAACTGATTAGCTGAGACAAGAAACTGGGCTACTGTGACTAAGACTGAGATAAAAATAAACACTAAAAATAAATGCTAGACTTAAACAACTACTAGAAGGATAAATACTAAACTACGAGAAGATGAACGTGGAACATGACAAGTAGTAGTAATAGTAGTAGTAGTAGTGATAGTAGTAGTAGTAGTAGTAGTGATAGTAGTAGTAATAGTAATAGTAGTAGTAATAGCAACAGTAGTAGTAGTAGTAGTTTTGATAGTAGTTGTGATAGTACTAGTAGTAGTAGTAGTAGTAGTGATAGTAGTAGTGATAGTAATAGTAGTAATAGTAGTAGTAGTGATAGTAATAGTAGTAGTAATATAGTAGTAGTAATAGTAGTAGTAGAAGTAGTAGTAGTTGTGATAATAATGGTAGTAGTAGTAGTAGTAGTGATAGTAGTAGTGATAGTAATAGTAATAGTAGTAGTAGTAGTAATAGTAGTAGTGATAATAGTAGTAGTAGTAGTGATAGTAGTAGTAGTAGTAGCAGTAGTAGTAGTAGTAGTAGTAGTAGTAGTAGTAGTAGTAGTAATAGTAGTAGTAGTAGTAGTGATAGTAGTTGTGATTAAAATCGTAGTAGTCAAATGAACAAGTTTAGTTCTGGACATTTCGGGTTGTCACCCCAAATGAAACCCTGAATCCATGAGTGATTAAAAAAAAATCAAACTCTAGGCTACTAAAATACTGTTACAATTCTTTACTTTACTTACATACACAAGACAACTGGGTTGTACCTTTTCTGTTCCATAGAAGCAGCAGCTGCTTTAACACACGTGCACTGTTAAATTGATCCATTAAAATACTTTCCAGTTTATGAGTGTAAGGATTGTGCCCTCTGCTGGGCCTTCCTTGTCTACTCTCCCTCTTGTCTCTGGTTAATCATCCCCAATCTGTTTTGTCCTTGTCTTATACCCAGGTGTTTGTAATTTGTCTCATTTTGTCTGTGAGTATATAAGCCCTGGTCTGTGTCTTTGTCATTGTCGGGTCATCGTCGGGTATACCCCTGTGTCTCACCAGTCCCCAGTCCTGAAAGTGTTTTGCTGCCTCGTCAGCTGTTTTAATTGTATTATTAAAGTGTTTATTTATGTATTACTTCCTGGCCTCCGAGACTGTCTGCATATGGGTTTGCTCCTGTTCAGCTCTGCCTGAAATCCTGACAGTATGACCCGACCAAAACAAAGACACAGCAGACAGAAATTCGCTCTTACCTTCCCGCTCGAGCCCACTCGGATGGAGGAAACAGTGTTCTGCTGCAGCGGGTTCCAGATCCGACCCATGCCGGTACAAAGAGACTTCTGCCAGGAGGTGGAAATCCTGCCTTCCCCCCTCCTGGTCCTCGAAGAGGAGAGACGGTCCCGGCTCTGGATGGGCCACCTGACACGTGAGTCTAGCCCCTTCTCATCCCCAGTTCCGTGCGGCTATTAGGGGTGGACATCAGGAGAGGACGCAGAAATAGAGGACGAGTTCTGCTCCATTCCTGTCCCTCTTCCTCATCGCCGCCACCGTAGTGGCTGAAACCGAACCCGGAACCGGTCTAAGGTGCTCATCCCGACATCGTCTACAGACCCTACTCAGCTTGCCGGAGTCAAACTTCCTGAGGGCAGTCCCAGTGTTTCCACCAGGGTGGGTCCTGTCACCTCACCTTCCAGGGTTCCGGTGAGGGCAGGGCCCGGTGCCTCGCCGTCACTCCGGGCTGTTCCTGCTCAGTTCGGTTAGACTGAGTCTTCCGGACCAAGTCCTGGTGTTTCTTTGGGGGCAGGTTCCGTCGCCTCACCTTCCAGGTTTCTGGTAGGGGTGGACCTTGGCCTTTCACCCCCACACAAAGTTCCCACAGGACTCAAACCTATCACCTCTCACTCCCCCTCCTCCCCGTTCGTCTGGAGACCAGATGAAGGGGGGCCAGCCCGAGGATCCATTAACAGAACAAGATCACATCACTCCAGCAGAGGTCATCCCAGGAACTTCTTCAGGCATTTTAAATATTGCTGACATCCACCACATAAACTCTCACATACAAGGACTGTTTTCTTCAGCTGAAGATAACCCGGACTGTTCAAATCTATTTATCACACTAGCTGAAAGACTATTGTTGTCTATACCTGGTCTCATATCCATCCCTGAATACCGCCAGATCCTGAAATAGATTAGGTCCATCAGAGAACAACCCACATAAAACCATTCCCTGGCCCGCTTGAACTATTTCTGCTTATTGAGGCCTCCCCACCAACTGCAGGCTCTCCAGCATCTGAAGGGACCTGTTTCGAGGGGGTCCTGGAGGATGCCCCTCACTTCTCCTGTGCTGAGGGAGGTCCTGCGCCAAAGGAGGAGTCTCGACCTGGTCCTGGACCACGCTGTCGCTGCCATGGCAGAGGTCAATGCCGGAGAAGGCCTACTGATTCAGCCCCAGTCCAGGAGGCTGACTCCTCGCCTGCAGACTCGACAGCTGGCTCCTCGCCTGCAGACTCCTCGCTCGATGGCTCTTCGGCTCCTGGTGCTGGCTCTTCGATTCCTGGCTCTACCGCTAAAGATCTCGCCACTGCCGCCAAAGATCCTGACTCTACCGCCAAAGATCCTGACTCTCCAGCACCACCAGAGGACGTCCCATCTCCAGCGTCTCCAGAGGACGTCCCATCTCCAGAGGACGTCCCATCTCCAGAGGACGTCCCATCTCCAGCATCTCCGGAGGACGTCCTTCATGCCATCTGCTGTCCTGGAGACTTTGTATCTGCCGACGAAGACTCGCCTTCATCTCCTGAGGTCTCTTCATCTCCAGAGGTCTCTGCGTCTTCAACGTCTTCTGCTGGTCCTGCCTCTTCTGCTGGCCCCACGTCTCCAGCGTCCACAGAGGGTCCCAGCGCTGCAGACGCCTTGACAGCCACTGATGGTCCCAGCGTCGCCGAAGCCTCGACGTCTACAGTAGGTCCCAATGCCGACGCTTCGAAGTCTACAGTGGGTCCCAGCGCCGCCGACGCCTCAACGTCTACAGTGGGTCCCCGCACCGCCGACACCTAGACGTCTGTAGACTACTCTACGCCTGCAGATGACTCCTCGCCCAACTCGACACCTGCAGACAGCACGCCTGATGCCTCACCGCCTGCAGCTCCTGTGGTCCCCGTGTCTCCTGTGGTCCCCGTGTTTCCTGTGGTTCCCATGTCTCCTGAGGTCCCCGCATCCCAATTGGCCTTGACATCTGCAAAGGGTCCCTGGTCCGCCAGTGACTCGATGCCTGCGGACGTCTCCTTGCCTACGTCTCCTCACCTGACGTCTCCTTACCTGATGTCTCCTCGCCTGACGTCTCTTCGCCTGAATTCTCTTTGCCTGACGTCTCATTGCCTGACGTCTCTTCACCTGATGTCTCCACCCTGCCTGCAGAGGCTCCACGGCTCTTCTCGCCACCGTCCGCAGAGGCGCTTCCAAGTATCACTTTGTCTGCTGCAGAAGTGCTTCCAAGCATCGCCTCGTCTGTTGCAGAGGCGCTTCCAAGCATCATCTCGCCTGCTGTAGAGGCGCTTCCAAGCATCGCCTCACCTGCTGCAGAGGCTCAACAGCTCCTTTCGTCACCTGCTGCAGAGGCTCAACAGCTCCTCTCGTCGCCTGCTGCAGAGGTTCAACAGCTCCTCTTGTCGCCTGCTGCAGAGGCTCAACAGCTCCTCTCATCGCCTGCTGCAGAGGCGCCTCTGCCCCCCGTGCCAGCGTCTCCCCAGTAGTCCCTACAACCACTGTCTTCGCATCTGCGGGTTCCATGTCGCCTGGTGCGGAGACTCCTTGGCTCCCCACATCACCTACTGCAGCCCTTGAGGTCGCTTGCTGCGAGTCCCAAGTAAGTAGTTCAGCGTCTCTTTAATTGTTTCCAACTTGTCCGTAGATTATGATTCTATGCCTTCATGTTCCGTTTTCTTCATGTCTCCTCATGCTATTGGTTTCTGTATGTTTTTCTCTGCTTTGTCACCTTTTCTTTTGAGCTTTTATTAATAAATAAGTTATTATTTTACCCCTTGAGTTCCTCTGCCTGTCTACACTTGGGTTCAACAAATAACTCAGCATGTTAGTTTATAACATGGTGAAAAAACTCGTTTGGCTAGCAATTCACCTAACTTGTTCAAACAACTGTTTGATATTTTATTTTTATACTTTCTTGATTTTATGTGTACAGGTACAGCACTGTCAAGTTCTCCTTTAATTTGTGCAGGTTCCCCATTGAAAAGGATGGATGCATTTACGCAGACTTCCACAACTGGACTTGTCTCAAAAGACCAAGCAGTTTTCTTATTTTATCTCCCATTTATTTGTCAGTGTCAGGAAATTTTTCTTTTACAGTTGGTCCAGAAGCAGGTAAAAAAAAAAAAATAAAATAAAAAATAAAAAAATTAAACAGCCCCAAAGAAGAAAAATAAAATTATAATAAATATTACTAATAAACCTATATTATTTAATCTAAAAAAGCTAAGTCTGGTCCTCTGGACATTCAAAAAATCAAAACAAAACAAAGCAAAAAAAAAATTGTAGAA
>JARVGV010000001.1:57979068-57990045 GCA_031762435.1 Hypsolebias longignatus
TCGGTACCGGGGCTTGAACCGGCAATCTTCCGATCACAAGCTCACCTTCTTAACCTCTGCGCCACCACTCCCACACTCTTTCTGCTTATTTCTTGTAGCTTAATCTTCTTTCTAACTTTTCAGCCACTTTTCAACTCTTTTTAGCTAATTTCAGCAGTTTTTCAGCAAGTTCTTCAGCAATAAGCATTCACGCTGCATTTTTGCAGAATTCCTCTTTGTGATGTGACCCTGAGTTTTAGTGTGGTAGTAGCAGAGTCATACACAACACACACTCTGCGTGCTTATACATTATCATTTACAAGATGTTTTATTTTGCATTAAAACATTATCTTAGTTTGTAAATCTGGCATGGACGGTTGTGGGCAATATGCAGTCCTTAAAGGAATACTAAGTCTTAATTTATTTATTATTTGGTGTGTTTTTTGTTTTTTCTCCAATATGGTGGAGTTATTGCTCCTTTATGTTTTCCAGCTGGAGGCACACAATGCAAAATGCAGAACAGGGCACAGCAGCAGCTGCCAGCTGATTTATTGATGACTCATCGGTGCCAAATTTCATGCACATAACACTTAGCTGAAATGGTGCTTTAGGACTAAACAGAGTTAAACTGAAATCTTAGCTTTTTGATTTCATAAATTATTCTTTAAATGTTAAATCGAAAGCTGAGAGAATATCAAGAACATTTATTTTTGCTTCACTCTCATCCGTTCTGTCTTTTTCTCTCAAGGTGCCATTAAAGAAATCCCCAATTACGTCTAATAATGATGTAATCAAGCATGGCTGACGAGCCAGCAAGCTTTAATTAAGTTATTAATTAGCTGAATAATGGGATTTTTATTCACCAGGACAGAAGCCACTGTCTCCAAAGCACTGAAGTGCATGTGTGAGTGTACGAAGGTGAGCTGGAACAAGGTATGTGTGTGTGTGTGTGCGTGGTGGTTAGGGGAGTGAAAGGAGACATGAAGGATTGTGAGGAAGCAGATGACAGACATAAAGATACTCTCAAAGTAAACCATTTCTCAGAATCTGTGTAGAAGCTGTTCAGAAGGCCACGAGGGAGAACCTGTTAAATGAAGTCATTTCCACATTCCCGTGTTTTCCCATCAAATTACAGCGCACAAGCACGGCCTCTTCAAAGTGTTATGATAATATTTGGCCTCTGTGCCCGGCTGCTGGAGGCTGCTTTCACCCCCTCACATGTTCAGACTGCACAGAACAGGTCGACAGAAAGATATCCACACAATCCATAATTACCTGGATGTGAATAATCTGAGGCGACCCCGTGACTCCAAAGGTGTTCTGCAGGTTGATCCAATTAACTTTAAACTAAGGGCCTCAATTTATCTGCAAATGGCTGCACGTCTCTAGGGCAGCTGATAATGTCAAGTTTCTCTCTCACAAAACAGCAATTTATTCCATTTCATCAATGCACCATGCTCTTTTCCTTCTGCCTAAACCCAAACTAAACTAAACTAGAGAAGAACTCATGCGTGCTGTGGAAGTCAGAGTGAACACTCAGCACTGAACGTTAGAAAATAGCTTAAATAGTGTTAGTCAATAAAGTTGTATATTATTATACAGGTAGTCCCCGAGATACGAACGAGATCGTTCCTACGGCCCGTTCGTAACTCGATTTGCCGTAAGTCGGAGCACCGGCCACATGGCTGCCTTAACTCCGGATTTTTGGCAGTAACTCGAAACTGAAACCACATGGCCGCCGTAACATCATTTTAAACATGTTTTTTTTTTTTCAATGTAACACAACAACAGTGTACTTAGAATGCCATTTTAATGTGTTTCCAAGCAGTTAGCTAACAAAAGACCCTCAAAAAATTTGAAGAAAAAAATAAAATAAAATGCTGCATAAAAAAAGACAACGTAAGGTGTGATGACGTCACTGGGGGCGGCACCGTAAGTCCGAAATGCCGTAAGTCGATGGCACCGTAAGTCGGTGACCACCTGTATATCTCTCACGCTAACATTAATACTGTTATTGATAAACTATTATTTAGCACATTTAGTATGTTATAGTGCAGCGTGAAATATCCACCTGCCTCGTTCAATAAACAGCAACATTAGAACTGGAGCCAGCTGTGTCTCTTCCAACACAGATGCAGCTAATTCAGGTGTAGATTAATTAAATATGAGAATCAAAACTTATTCAATCAGTCGTAGTTCAGAAAGCGGTGCGTGTCCGCCGCCATTGTTGTTGATAGAAATGCCGTCTGTCCATGCATGCGTGTGTGCATGTGGTTCAAACAATGGCTCAACGGGAGATGTTTGTTACCAACGGGGGTGGGGGAGGGGGGTCAGTGGTGTCATGTAAATGATCAGCAGAACCGCAGAGAGAAAGGTGCGGTTTCACTCAAAATATGCGCCTTGTAAACAGCCCCTAAAGGAAGTGCAGCGCTACTGTTGTGTCTGACTCTCATGAAAACAAACGGTAATAATTAAGGGTTACACTTGAGTTTACCTCCAGTTTTACATACAGTACAACTGGCTAATCATTCTGAAAATTGTGGGAAAAAAGTGCCAGAAAATATATGTATATAAAAAAGTGGCAAACACAAAATTGACTCATTTTAGATAATTGTTGTGTCAAAAAAAGAACATCACAAAAGAAATGCAAATTGTAAATTAGGCCTAGATCTTGCAGGGCCATGTTGAAACTGATACCTCACACACAAACGGTGTTTTAAAAAAAAAAAAAGTCTGAAAATACATTTCACCATTCCCTAATAACTTTGATTCCCAATGGGTTGGGATGAACCAGGCACTTCCTAATAAATATAACTTACCCAGAGACTGCAATGCCAATTAACATGTGCTAATTAAGATAACAGGATATAAGAACATCCTTGATCTAGATTCCTGTGTGAGATACTGGAAAGGTCACACAGAGGTAAAGCGAGTTTTTGCCTAAACTATGTAAACTTGTCTTTTCCAGTGAGTATAAAACAGCATTTTTTTTTAAGCTACAACCTTTTATTTACCAAAGACTAACAGATCGAATGGTAATTATACAGTATCTTGTGTGATTCCTTGTGTATGTTCCTTTGTACTTAAACTCTGGCACAACAATTTCCTGCAAGATCAATAAAGTTCTCATCTTTAAAAAAAATAAATAAAAGGGCTATGTGTTAGCTTTTTTTTTTTTTTCTGGTGAGATAGTATTTCTCAGTGCAATGTACTTCCCTCCAAGCCCCGTCTTGCTCCTCCATTATATCGCAAATAGGTCATGTTAGCCATCTGCTTATAGAAACGCTGAAAGAGCCAGTGGCTTGGAACTGGAACTAAGCATATACACCCACAACAGATGTTTACAAAGACACGCAAGAATAAGAAAGAAAAAAAACAAGCACACAGACACAAAGACAGATATAACACAAATAAACAAGTTTCATTTTATGATTAACAGACACTGTGAAGGCAACGACAACAAAAAAACTCATACAGACTAAGACTTTGGTATTGCTGATCAAATGTCTTGCAATATGGTGACAGGACAGTGTTATTTGGATTAAACAGGATTGATTAGGAGTTCAATTGTTGCTAATGCCTAAAACACAGAATGCCTTGAACACAAATGGGCGACACAGTGGTTAAGTTGCTAGAGCTGTTGCCTCTCAGCGAGAAGGAAGCTGGATCGAACCCCAGCCAGGGGTCATTCTGAGTGGAGTTTGTATGTTCTCTCCGTGCATGCGTGGATTTTCTCCAGTTCATCCCACAGACCAAAAACATGCATGTTAGGCCGCTTGATAACTCTAAATTGTCCCTGGGTGTGAGTGAGAGAGTGAATGCTTGTTTGTCTCTGATGGACTGGAGACCTGTCCAAGGTGTCCCCCGCCTCTTGCACAGTGACGGCTGGATATGGACACCAGTCACCCCCCGTGACCCAAAAAGAAATGGGTAAAGATGATGGATGAATGGATGAACACAAATATTCAAACTCTGTTTAAATAAGTTGTTTTTGTTACAAGCGTTGGTGATTGTCATATTTAGCAAATAACTAATTTTAATAATTCCCAACAATAAATCACAATACAGGTAGTCCTCGAGTTACGTCACCCCCGACACAAGGCAACTCGGACTTACAAACGCCTCCCAGTGACGTCATCACTCTTCCCATTGACTTTCAATAGCTGCACAGTGCCGTTTCTTTTGTGTGGGGGGTGTATTCTGTGTTTTTTGAGGGTACTGTGTTAGCTAACTGCTTGGAAATGCAGTACTGTACATGTTTAAGGTACAGAATGTACGCTGGTGTTGTGTTACATTGAAAAAAACGTGTTTAAAATGCCATTTACCGTGTATTTTCCGACTTACGGCAAATATCCGGACTTATGGCCGCCACGTGGGATGAGCTCCGACTTAACGTTAAAATCGGGTTACGAATGGTTTGTAGGTACGGAACTCATTCGTAAGTCGAAGACTACCTGTATATATATGTAGTAGCACAATTGGTAGAGTTGTTACCTCTCATCAAGAAGGTCGCCAGATCAAATCCCAGCCACAGACCTTTCTGGGTGGAGTTTGCATGTTCTCTCCTTGCATGCGTGGGTTTTCTCTGGGTACTCCAGTTTCCTCCCACAGACCAAAAACATGCATGTTGGACTGATTGGTGACTCTAAACTATTCCTAGTTGAGAGTGAGAGAGTGAATGGTTGTGTGTCTCGTTTGTCTCTATGTGTCTCTGTGATGGACTGCAGACCAGTCCAGTGTGTCCCCTGCCTCTTGCACAGTGATTGCTGTACATGAGCATCTGTGACCCCTGCAATCCAGAAAGGAAGAAGCTGGTAAAATATAATGATTCTAACATTCAACAGGGAGAAAGCTTAAGTGGAACAATTGTTGCACTGATGTCCCCCATAGCTGAGGGATGTGAACATTTGTAAATTTGGATATTAGTGTTTTCTGGACTGGAATGGAAGCGCTAATACAAGTAAACCATAATGTTTTTGTTGCAAGATATTCAATTGGGTATGCGTTACACAGTGGAGAAGTCAGTTTTTATTTTGCTTGTCTGAGGCAGTACAGAGTGACAGATCCTGGCAAGTGGAGAGAGCAACTTTATCCACCACCAAGCCACGCCACAATCGGGGTGGCAGGTTAACATTTATATGGTGGCAGCCAATTTGGATTTTGACCTGGCAACCTAATTTTTTATGCTGACCCTTCTCTTCCCTTGATGCAGATTCCCCCTTTCTTTTCTTTTTTCTTCCTCTTTTTTTTTTTTTTTTTTTGCACCACAACGAAGCACAAAAAGGACTGGACTAATATGGCTGGCTTAGGATTGCAGGACAAAGTCTCTCTCTTAACAAACGCCAGCCTGACAGGTTTGTAAAGTTCCATCTGAATGAATCTGTCCAACAGCCAAAGTTTAGACCAAACTGAGTCCAGCAGAAAAAAAATGATCCAGAACACAGCAGCTAATCTGCAACAAAATGGCTGAAAAAGAAAATGACTCCACAATCAGGTGAGAGACTGATGAAGTTCACAGAAATGCACTACTTAAAGTTATTGCTGCTAACGGTTCTGCTAACTTGAGCTTGTTGTACCTAGTTTTTCACACGCAGACTACACAGTTTTAGTTCTGTGTAATGAATAATGACATTGCAAAATGCGTTGTTTTAGTGAACACAAAGCTGCATTTGATCATTTTAGAACTTGGTAAGAACCACATCTGATCCATGGGAACTTGGATATAAAGAGGGTGGACATTCTTTGTTCCACTTCCCTTTGCAGCTGGATGTCACCTGACAGATTTGACAGGTGTAGTGCACAGTTTCAATTTTTCATCATCTACCTTGTTCTAAGACGACTTTAAAATAGTTCCTTCTTTAACAGAAGTAAAATATCCACTTTTCTTGAAAAGGGATGTGCCAACAATGTGACTGAATTTTCACTGTTTTATGGCTGCAAGCTGATGAACACTGGTCTCACTTCCTTAAATATCAAAAGATCACTGGCTCTCCTTAGGATTTAAATTGACTATGTTTTCTGTAAACACAATACTTTCACAGTGAAACAAACACCCTGGTATACAGTATATCTGATTACTGTATGTGTCTGGACTGGTCTTGGCAACTTTTTGTTTATTTGCTCCTTTCATATTTTTTTTTTCTTTCTGTAAGTTAACAATAAATAGCATGTTTGACCAGTGGTGTGATCATCATGCTTTGATGTCTCAAGTTGGCCGTCTTGATCTTGCTGATCATATTTGGACACATAAATAAATAAAAATAATGATTCATAGAGGCTTTGATAAAAGTAGATGAGAAATGTAAATTAAAACAACACCAGCACACTGATCAGAAAAAGCATAACAAAACCACAGTGAGCCCCTAGAGAGGAGGGGAAGTAATATAAAGGGAAACTATAGATGAAATGCAAATATTTGGTTATTGTGCTTGCGCTGAATCCACCAGATAAAAAGCCCCTAATTTAATGAGCTCAGACTGGAAATCTAGTTTAAATAAAACTGAATTTAATCAAATGTGGAAGAGCTGTTTCTAATTTAGCAAAAATAATTTTTTTAGATTGTTTACAAATAGTAAAAAGAGCAAATCCTTAAAAATCATTGCATTCAAAGACATCTGGAATTTAGCTTCAGCATTTATATTGAATATGTTTTGTCTATTCTACTACAATATTGTGTGTGTGTTGTCACCGTACACGTCACAATGCAGTATAAGTTGCATCAGTCCAAATATGTCTAATAAAGTGGGGGAAAAAACAAACAAACCTGTTGCTTTGCCATATAAGTAGCATCTATTTTGCGTCGCTGACCACCCAGAAATGTGGGCTGGTGTGCCAAAAGGCTGCCAAATGGCGGCTGCGGAAGCGTGCACAGGAGGACTTTAACACAATTTTAACAAGATTAACACTTAAAAACTATTATTTGTTTACTAAAAATTATAGCAAAGATGTGTCTCTTTTGAACTTTTCCTAAATAAATGCATTATAATTATCAAATTAGCTGCATTTCAAAAATCGATTTACAGCTGTGGGAGCGCACAGAGAGAGGAATTGCTGTGCATTTCTTCAAAATTTAACAAGATCACGACCAAAACCAATTACAGGTAGTCATCGACTTACGGCGCCATCGACTTACAGCATTTCGGACTTACGGCACCGTCCCCAGTGACGTCATCACACCTCACGTTGTCTTTTTTATGCAGCATTTTGTCTTTTTCAAAATTTTTAGGGTATTTTGTTAGCTAACTGCTTGGAAACACAGCAAAATGGCGTTTTAAGTGCGCTGTTGTTGTGTTACATTGAAAAAAAAGTGTTTAAAATGACGTTTACGGCCGCCACGTGGGTATCGCTCCGAGTTACGGACGAAAATCCGGAGTTACGTCCGCCACGTGGGTTGAGCTCCGACTTACGGCAAATCGAGCTACGAACGGGCCGTAGAAACGGATCTCGTTCGTAACTTGGTGATTACCTGTACATGTATTTGTTTGCTCAACATTATAGCGAAGTTGTGTCTCAGTTGAACTTTTACTTAATAAATGTACTTTAATAGTCAAATCAGCTGCATTTCGCCTGAACAGCGCGGCAAAATGCAGCTGATTTGACGTTTTCTCCAGGAGTTCCGTAACGAGATGAGTGTGGCTGTATGGCAAGCCAAGTGTCTCATTAATAGCCACGTTCATCTATTAATGAGACACTTGACTTGCCATATTGCCAAAGGACCCTCTAGTGGCTGAAAATGGTAGTGTTCAATATTTCCCATGTCAGAATGAACAAAATCGTCAGATCTAAGGGTAACACTTTACAATAAGGTACAATAAAAGGAACAAATCAGGAGCTAATGGGTAGTTAACCAATACTTACTGGGGAACACATAGCCAAGCCTTATTACTGGACCATTGGTTAGTTACCTGGGAAATGAAGAGGAGCTAATCAGGAACTAATGGAAACTTACCATGGAAACCAAAGAGAAGCAAATCAGTAGCTAATGGGTAGTTTACCAGTACTTGCCAGGAAATGCAAAGCCAAGCCTTATTAGGAGACTACTGGTTTGTTACCACAGAAACAGTGGAAAAATTATCCATGTCGGTTCTGAATAAACCCTGCACCAGTGAGGTCACTGCTCGTAATTATCAAAAACCTGTTTCCTAGTGGTACTGATTTTATTGGATTTTTCTTGTCTAAACCTATTGGTTAACTATCATTAGCTCCTGATTTGTTCCTTATTGGTTTCCTTATTAACTACCCATTAGTTCTTGATTAGTTCCTCTTCATTTACAAGATAACAAACCAGTAGTCCCCTAATAAAGCGTGGGTGTGTGTTCCCCAATAAATACTGATTAACTACCCATTAGCGCCTGACTCGTTCCTCTTTGGTTTCCTTATTAACCACCCATTAGTTCTTGATTAGTTCCTCTTCATTCACAAGGTAACAAACCAGTAATAAGGCTTGGCTGTGTATTCCCCAATAAATACTAGTTAACTACCCACTAGCTCCTGAATCGTTCCTGAGGTGTTCCCCAATAGTTAAGCAAATTTTGTGTACCTTATTGTAAAGCGTTATCCTTGCAAATTTATGCAAAAAGGTGGAACTTAAGGGGCAAAAAAAAAAACATGATTATTGTTTTCACGCCTGATGCTCCTTCTGATGCGATCACCAAGCCACCACAGCCCACATGTGTGGAGCAGAGGGCTATCATCTGGGTACCCTGATGGTGGAAGGTTTAAGGGCCATGTTCAAGGAGCCAGAGTAGTCCAAATGAGGGAGGGTCTTCACCTTTCCCATCTAAGTTTTTGAGCTGGCCACTGTCACAGGCTTGCCTCCTCTAACCTCTGCACCACCACTCCCCCTCTGTCCTCCCACTAAGTTGGTAACTTGAAAATAATAATTTCAATATGTTGACAAACTATAGAAATTACTTAGCTCATGGAATTTAGAACTGCAGTGTTTCTGCAAACATTTGACAATTGGGTATAAAAAAAAAGAAGAAAAAAAAACAACAATATCAATCTCTGGAAAAAATTAAAAAAGTTTGTACAGAATGTGACTTTATTTTTTTAAAGTTACCTTAAAAAGTAACATTTTTCCCCAACATGTGTTTCTCACTGATGGTTTTGTGTTTGTTTTTTGGCTGCTCATCTATTCAGGGTTCACCACAGCAAGCAAATGTGCACAAATCTTCTGATTCTACTTTAACAATCTGCCTCACAATTGTGCTGACTAAATATGGCATGGTCTTCACTACCTTACTGATCCATGCACAAAAAGTCAGCAGCAAGAAAACAATTTCTCTGAACCAGAATAAGCATTAGATTGCGTATTTCCTTCATTTTGCTGAGAATTTTAATTGTTTCGCTCCAAAACAGATACCCAGGATTTTAAATATCTGTAGGCTATGTATTTTTTTTTTCTAGTGTAGAATAAAATGATGAATAAATCTAAATTAACCTGATTTGGGGGTTGATTTTATTATTAGTACGGTAGTCCACTGAATATGTTGTCAATTTTTCATATGCAGATTTACACAAGTTCATCAGTGTTGCCTTCATATGTGTCCTCCTATATGTCACTATGTGAGTGTAACTAAAGCATACGTTCTCAGGACATTATTACATGCAGTGTACCTTCAGTAAGGACTGAACTAGGCAAAATAGCCTTCTCCTACTCCCGTGTCCTTGAACATCTTGCAAAAAATATCTGAATCTCTTGACCTTGACTTCTCTAAGTGGCTTCAAACATCTAAGTTCCTGGCAAAAACCAACGCACACATGTTCCTGTTTTTAGTATGTTTCGCTTTACAATGTAGCTGTTTGTGTTTCGATCTTTTATATCATTTTCTTCCATTTATTTTTTTCAATTTATATACTTTATTTTATGATTTACTGTTGTCATCACTCTTTGTTAAAAACAGGTCTCTCTTGTAAATGAGTCCTTGTGGATAAATGAGACTAACCTGAATAAATAAAGGTTGAATGAAAAATGCTCAATAATTCAGGCAAAAATCCAGCAATGTTCAGTCAGGTCATCTGGACAGTTTCTTGTTTTGCTGCAATGTAATCCAGTGATGAACCACTAGTACTTAAGGTGTAGTTGAGCTCAACTGTCTGCCAGAGCATTACGATGCCTAATGATATTTATGCTTCTGGCCTATGTTACAGCCATCCTGTCCGAGTTCTTTTCAGGTCCTGGTCCTCCTGAGACATGCCATCCTCCTTGTGAACAGCCTCTCCTTGTTTCCTTTTCCTCCATCCACTCGTCTGCCACACCAGCATCTTCCATGGTCCATGCTCTGGAACCCCTTGGTACTGCCTTCCAATCCCAGGTCAAAACTATCAACTGTAAGAAGAGAAATAACATTCAAATCCTCCACCTTCGAACTATACTTACCTGACCACTCTCCTTGCTCCCCAGGGTTCCAGAGACCTTCCTTGCACTGAGTGAATTATTATCACTAAGTAAACACTGTTAACCTTTTACACCTTGGAGTCTGTCTCGTTTAAGTCTCATACTACCTGCTACCTGCGTCCCCAGTGCACATGACACCGACAAGTGCTACATCACAGAAAGCTGATTGTCTGAGACTTGGAGCAGAACCAGTCAGTATGAATAAACTTGGTTATTTTAGTTGTTTTTCTACATCACTGTGTTCTTCAATACAGCATTTAAGACAATTATTTCAAGTTACAAAGTTGTGTTAGGGCAGCACAGTGGTGCAGTTGGTAGAACTGCTGCCTCTCAGTGAGCAGGTTGCCGTGGATCAGATCCCGGTCCAGGGGTCTTTCTGGGTGGAGTTTGCATGTTCTCTCCATGCATGCATGGGTTTTCTCCAGGTGCTCCAGTTTCCTCCCACAGACCAAAAACATGCATGCTAGACTGATTGGTAACTCTTAAGTGCCCCTAGGTGTGAGAGAATGCATATTTGTTTGTCTCAACAAAAAAGGTTGAATCATGTCATCTGGACTTCGTTTTTTTGTTAAAAAGAAACGTTTCGCCCCTCATCCAAG
>JARVGV010000001.1:58166729-58178119 GCA_031762435.1 Hypsolebias longignatus
GTTTCTACTAAAAAGAAACTGTCCAGATGACCTGATTGAGAATTATCAGATTTGATTCCTGGATTATTGAGCATGAAGTTTATTTTCTTCATTCCCATCTCTAGCTTTCGGTAATGGTGAAAAGACGATTTAGTGTTTTTGAAAAATACATTTCCTGACGCACCTCGGTCAATCTTCTCAGCGGTATATTTGTCGAGTCCCACTGGGAGCTGCAGTCCCACAGCTCCTGACTCTGACCACTTTTCTCCCACCGGGACACAACTCCTGATCCGGTGCCATGAAGCACATTTCTGTTGCCAGATGACTTGAGGACCGCATCATTCTGACGTTCATTTGCAAAATGAATATCATGTATTGATTGCCTTTTAATAAATCACCAGACAGAGCCTCCTGCTGACTGGCAGGCTTCCCTTTAGAGACTTCCGAACAGCAGACTCATCGTTTTGGAAGCAGACAATTATCCCCTGACAGTAGCAGGAGCCCGTTGCTTAATTGTTCCCGTTCTTTGTCTTTTCCATTCACGTTATCCGGGAAAATAACCGTGGGCACCAGCCTGAGGCATACCCATTCAACAAAAATGAGAAGTCTTTCTTATTATCCTTTGAAAGGGAAGTGAAAATCACGGTTTTGTCCGTGTCTGTGGAAGTTACTGCTAATTTGCCTGTAGCATTAACAAAATATCTCAAGATCCACTGGATGGATTTGAAGGGAATTTTTATAAGTATTTATTAGATGTTCCTCCACAAATGATTAGCTTTGGAGTCCAATGTAAGATGGCCACCACAGCAAAGCAAAGCTACAGATCACAAAATAGCTTTAACTCAGCTAATTCTACAAGAATAGAGCTAAAATTGGGTTTGATATTAGCTAAGAGTCATACCCAGCTAACACATTAGCTTACTGATAGAAAATGTTTGTTTAAACACTACATAGCTCTGACTTTTTGTTCGCAAAATATCTTATGAACAGCTGGAAAGGTTTTAATAAAATATTAAAAACATCTGCAGTTTAATAACTTTTATGTACAAGATGGCCACGACTATCTACGAAACTTTGAATAGCCTACATAAAAATGTCTATAATTTAACCAGTGTTCCAGATATCAGGCTAAGTGTTGGTGTGGAAGTAGCGGAGTCTCTCCTAACTTAACTCCAAGCACTACTTATTCTGCAACATGTTAGCTCAAACTGCTGGCAGTAACTATTAGCATAAACTTTGCTAGGAAAATATCTCATGAACGTGATTTTTGACAAACTCTCAGAAAGCAATGATTTCATGTAAATCTAGAACCAATGAACTTTCGGTGTCCGCCCAATTTAAGATGGTTGCTGCAGCTAATTGGCCTCAGCCGATTTATTGACAGTCAGCATTTATTGACATTTGTTTTTTTTTTTTTTTTTTTTTTTTTTTTTTTTTTTTTTTTTTAATTCATCCTTCACTGATACAGGTTAGTCTCATTGAGCCTCGGGGACTGATTTACAAGAAAGACCTGTGAGACCTTGGTAGATTTTGATCATCGTTGACAATCAGTACTCTTGTAATATTGCATGAAATTATACATTCCATCATTTACAAATTGACCAATGCAGTTTTAAACCATTAAACAGAATTCAGAGGGTGATATGCATTCCTTCAAGACGTGATTGACCTTTGGTTAAAAAAATAAAATTAAATTAAAAAAAAAGACTGTACCCTGCTGTAATGTATCGTCTGTATATAATGTCTTTTCCCTGAGGGATCACTGCCTGACATCATGTTTCTCATGATTTACCGTACGGGCTCCAGCATTCCTGATGGACTGAGTGGGGTGTTTTCATGCACAGGCTCATCGACAGCTCCAGTGAAGTGAACCAGTGGATTAGCTCCTGAATGCGCTTTATGGGCCATCAAAGGGGTGAAGGCACAGTCACGGGGATGCTTCATCCATGTGGTGGTCGTCATGTTGGATTTCAAGCTGCTGATCGAATCAAAACCTATTGATCAAGATTTGATTTGAAAGGATCAGACATGGTTTCAGATTTTCCTTTCACACCACCAGCAGGTGGAGACAGCCTCACAGTGACTGATGGCTGGTGCACATCCACCAGACCTGAGCTTTTTCAGTCTTATGTCTGTTGTTTTATTTCAAAAGAAGCCTTCTGCTGTCCTTAAAGACGCTGACTCAGCACTTGCCCTGTTTCCTGTTTGTGGCTTCTTCCTCACAGTTTTTAGACTGTAAAATATAAAATTGTCTGTATTTCAGATAATCGGGTCTCATTGAGGACATCAAAGCCATGACTGTTGACTTTGTAACATTTATACCTTTAGAATAATTTAACTATAATTACTTTTTAAAATGCAGTAAATATTTCACAAACGTAATCCTCTTTTAAATCTACAACAGCGTGCGCAGGTTTTTTGTGTCCCCACGTGGTTCTTTTGGTCTTTTAATGTCTATTTTGTCTCCTTGAGTTGTTGTTTTGTCCAAGTGCACCTTCATTTGGTCTTTAAAGTCTCTGTGCAGTCTTTTAGCCTCCTTTCATCTTTCTATGTTTCATTATGCATCCTTTTCCATCTCCATTTTTGAATGTTTTTTGTGTGTACTTATGCATTTTTTGTATTTTGGTGTATTCTGTGCATCCTTGTTGCATTCTTTAATCTCCTTATGTGTGCTTATTAAACATTGTTGCAGAAAATTGTTCAAAATAAGCTAGTACATTTACAGTTGTCTTGTTTTTTTCTCTGAATGTCTCACAAGGACAAACTAAAAAAATATCAAAACATACTGATAAAAAAACAGTTTATTTTTTTATGGTAATTTTTTTTTTTTAATTTTTTTTTTACCAGAAAATATACAATGAATATACATAATTGTCCAAACATGATATGGAAAAATTTACAACAAATTAACTGAATAAATTGGTAAATTATGGGATAAATCCATTTTGGTGTTGAAGGAAATGTCTGTCCAATCAATAAAAAGTGTTCTGGTCTGGACATTCTCTGATTTTTTTGGTTGTTGTACTGTGTAGCCTTTTTAAGTGAACATTTTCACATTTTTACCTTACACCTTATGTGTCCGTTTTGTCTTGATGTTTGTCCTTTTTGATGTCTCCTAATAGTTTTACCATATTTGTAATCTTTCTGTATGCCCTTTTTTAATATTTCAACTCATGAGAGTTCAGCTGACATTTTACAAGTTTGATCATAGTCATGAAGCTTGAAACACACACGCTTGTTCATGATTTAAATGGGATAAAAGTGAAACGTAAGAGTCGCACAACTGAAACGTCTGTCAACTGTCTGTCCTCTCTGAGACAGAGCTGAAATGTCCATCCACTCAGACACCATTGAAACGTGCTCATCCACCCTGACACACAGCTGAAAAATGTCCTTCCACCCTGACACACAGCTGAAAAATGTCCTTCCACTCTGAGACACAGCGGAAACATGTCCGTCCCTCTGAGACACCTCTGAAACAGGTCTGTCCCTCTGAGACACAGCTGAAACATGTCTGTCCACTCTGAGACACAGCTGAAACATGTCTGTCTACTCTGAGACACAGCTGAAACATGTCTGTCTACTCTGAGACACAGCTGGCACATGTCCGTCCACTCTGTCACAGCTGAAACATGTCCACTCTGACACAGCTGAAATATGTGTGTCCATTTGGAGACTGCTGAAACATGTCAATCCACACTGAGACACAGCTGAAATGAGTCTGTCCACTCTTATACACAACAGAAACATGTCTGTCCACTCTGAAACACAGCTGAAACATGTCCGTCCACCCTGAGACACAGCTGAAACATGTCCGTCCACCCTGAGACACAGCTGAAACATGTCCGTCCACTCTGAAACACAGCTGAAACTTGTCTGTCCACTCTGAGACACAGCTGAAACTTGTCTGTCCACTCTGAAACACAGCTGAAACTTGTCCGTCCACTCTGAGACACAGCTGAAACATGTCTGTCCACTCTGAAACACAGCTGAAACATGTCCGTTCACTCTGAAACACAGCTGAAACTTGTCCGTCCACTCTGAAACACAGCTGAAACTTGTCCGTCCACTCTGAAACACAGCTGAAACATGTCTGTCCACTCTGAGACACAGCTGAAACTTGTCCGTCCACTCTGAAACACAGCTGAAACTTGTCCGTCCACTCTGAAACACAGCTGAAACTTGTCCGTACACTCTGAGACACAGCTGAAACTTGTCCGTCCACTCTGAAACACAGCTGAAACATGTCCGTCCACTCTGAAACACAGCTGAAACTTGTCCGTCCACTCTGAAACACAGCTGAAACTTGTCTGTCCACTCTGAGACACAGTTGAAACTTGTCTGTCCACTCTGAAACACAGCTGAAACTTGTCCGTCCACTCTGAAACACAGCTGAAACATGTCCGTCCACCCTGAGACACAGCTGAAACATGTCCGTCCTCTCTGAGACACAGCTGCAACATGTCCGTCCACTCTGAGAGACAGCTGAAACATTTCCATCCAATCTGAGACACAGCTGAAACATGTATGTCCACTCTGAGAGACAACTGAAACATGTCCGTCCACTCTGAGACACAGCTGAAATATGTCCGTCCACTCTGAGACACAGCTGAAACATGTCCTTCCACTCTGAGACACAGCTGCAACGTGTCCGTCCTCTCTGGGACACAGCTCAAACATGTCTGTCCACTCTGAGACACAATGGAAACATGTCCGTCCTCTCTGGGACACAGATGAAACATGTCAGTCCTGTTTTAGACACAGCTCAAACATGTCTGTCCACTCAGAGACAACTGAAACATGTCCGTCCACTCTGAGACACAGCTGAAACATATCTGTCCACTCTGAGACAGCTGAAACATGTACGTCCACTCGCTGAAACATCTCCATTCACTCTGAGACACAGTGGAAACATGTCTGTCCACTTTGAGACACAGCTGAAACATGTCCATCCACTCTGACACTGCTGACTGAGCTGTTTGGCAGCTGTGGTTTGGATTGAGACCTGAACATGTCGTTCATCCTGTCCACTCCATGGACACATCCTGAGGTCTTGACATGTTACAGTCATTCAGAAAAGTTTAGGAACTAACACTGAACTGGTTCCCTCACACTGGGATACAGTTTGGTGTGGTAGTAGCTGAGGCTGATCCCTGGTGCACATTCTGAAGGCGCTGAGTCACGTTCTGTCCTTTCAGCTGAACTGGAGCTTGGTCTGAGCAGAAGATCAAAGTTTATATTAGAGTCACCACATGTTCCTGATGCAGTCACTGCGAAGCTCCTTCCTGGAAGATGTGCCTCAGATTGCTGCTCATCAACGTGTGTGTGAGTGCGTGCGTGTGTGTGGGGGGTGGGGGGTGGAGTGACGCTCGCGCTCTCCCACTGCTGATCAGACAGCAAGTGGGAGACTGGGAGTCCAGTTGTTCTGTGCGCGCGCGACTCGGACTAGCAGACGCAGCATCCCACTGACTGGACCGGACCGGACTGGAGGAGGACTCACGGGTCCACCGCAGCTCCTCATCCCGTCTCTTTGTGTCCCGGATCTGTGAGGACCCTACACCCCCACGCGCACACGGAGGGCGCCTTTCTGTTGCTCCAGAGACCCAAAAGTGCCAGAAACTGGACAGAACCCCGCTCGGACCCGGTCCTGCTTCTGTTGTTGTTGTTTGTTTGTTTTTAAGGGGGTCGTGTTGTTGTTTGTTTTTGCCCGAGTCGACCTGGAGCTGCTGGGCAGAGCGCAGCGCGCGGCGCGGAGTGTCCATGGATTTCCATCCCGTGGAAGTGCCCTGAGACTGGACGTACCCTGAGACTGGACGTACCCTGAGACTGGACGTACCCTGAGAGTTCACCTGAGAGTTCACCTGAGCTTCACTCCTTCACCTCCTGCTCAGACTTTGTTTTTGTTTGTTTGTTTGTTTGTTTGACGCGCAGAGGAAACGATGCTCGTGGCAGCCCTGTGCGTGGCTCTGTCTCTTCTGGGTGAGTTCAAGTTCAAGAAGAAAAAAAAAAAACAAAAAAAAGAAACTAAATGTGTTTTTACACGAACCAGGTCCGGGACCAGAACCCAGACTGAGTCCAGTCCCGCGCAGCCTGATCAACAGACGAGCTTGTTTCAGCTGAAAAGTCCAAAAGTGTCTGTCTGAAGGTGCACGTGATAAATAAACTAAAATAAATAAACAGTCTGATTCTCTGCCTCCAGGTGCGCCGGGCTCCGCGCAGGAGAACCTGCGCGCGGGACCCCCCCGGCTGGACTGCGTGCGGGCCAGCGAGCAGTGTCTGCGGGAGCAGGCGTGCAGCACCAAGTACCGCACCATGAGGCAGTGCGTGGCCGGCGGGAAGGAGAGCAACTTCAGCCTGGCGGGTCTGGAGGCCAAGGACGAGTGCAGGAGCGCCATGGAGGCGCTGCAGCAGAGCCCGCTGTACCACTGCCGCTGCAGGAGGGGCATGAAGAAGGAGAAGAACTGCCTGCGCATCTACTGGGGCATCTACCAGAGCCTGCAAGGTGGGGGCTCCCAGAACCACTGCACCACCACACCAACTTTGTAGCAGTGGCCGAGTGTCCATTTGAACGAGCTCTAGACTCCAACATGCTTTCACGTGTAGAAGTTCATCCAGTGACTGCTCCTTCAGAGTGTTGTTCGTGGAGCGCATGGTTTGTTGTTGACACACAGTCTGGCTGACTCCCAGCAGCTTTTTGCTGAAGTTTCATAATTCATAGAGAGTAAAGTTTTTGTGGTGACTCTCAGGTATGACCACACCAAACTTCATTTCAATATCTGTAAAACTGAGTTATGAACACGTTTGTGTTTCCAACATTCAGCTGGCCGTGGAGGCCTTCTTAAAATAGGCTGAGTCCAAAACGTAATCACGTGTCGAGCCTCGTGCAGGGATTACTATCTGAGAGTTTCATTAAGATGGATGGATTGGTTTTTGAGATATTTTGCTAACAGACACTCCGGTAAAAACCTGGTTCTGAAAAGCAGAAGGTGGACGATGAAAAGAGTCTGAGCTGAAGCAGGTTGTCCCATCTATCCTGAACATCTGAGAGACGACCAGTCCTCCTGGGGCTGGAGGGGGGGGGGGGGGGCCCCCGGGGGCCCCCCCCCAACCACGGTGACCCTCCGTCAAACAGTCAAAAACTGGCACCACAAACTGAGTCCTGAACTCGTTTCACAGCTGAGGTCCACGACTCGACCCCGAGTCTCATCCTGCGCAGCTAATGGAGCATGACCCTCCCCAACAGGGTGTGTGTGTGGGTGGGGGGGTGTAACGTATCTAAACTGTGTCTCCCTCTCACTGAGGCCCACTCCAGTTGTGCAGCACAGCTGACCAAGCTGCCTAATCAGGCGTGGGGCTCGGTGCCAGCTTGGATATCGACTGACCCAAATAACCCGTGTCACATGGAGGCCGCCGAGAGGCCATAAACAAACAGGGGGGGGCAGGGGGGCAGGGTCGGGGGGGGCGAGAAACATTTAATCCATCTTTCTTCTGTGTCTCGTGTTTGTGTTTCAGGTAACGACTTCGTGGAGGAGTCGCCGTACGAAGCGGTGAACAGCCGCCTGTCGGACATCTTCCGCCTGGCCCCCATCATAGGTAAGGAGGAGGAGCGGCCTGCTCCACCCCCCTTCCCTCCATGTTGGATCAGTGTTTGCCCCCTCACCTGTCTCAGCTGAGACACAAACACTGCGGAGTCCAACTGTGTGTCCTCACCTTTCCTCCTGTCCTCCCCCCTGCACGAGGGACAGGACGTGACCTGTCCTGCAGGTGTCTGAGCAACTGGTGTTGGCTGGTGAGAAGAAGCATGGCAGACGTGTGTTTGCACACGCTGCAGCCTCTAGATGGCGACCTTCTTCTTCCTGCCTCTCGGAGGCAGCAGGTGTGATGAGCGCTAACATCAGGCCTGATGTTTCACTGAGATGAGAAGCAGAACTTGTTTCTGGGTTGTGTCTGTGGCTCTTTTGGATTCTCCGCGCCGGACTCAGTATTTACATCTGGAGCGAGAGGAAACCAAGTGTAGCCATGCTGCGTCTGGTTGTTCTTGTTCCGTGCAGTTTGTGAGCACCCCAGGATCAGTGTTGTCTGCGCAGCTTGTTAGTTGAACTTCCTGCCGCACAGTCTGCTCCGTCTCTGACATCTTCTGGGAAACGTCTGGGGAGGAAAACATGTTCCTCTATCACAGGTTTAGTTTAGTTTATTTGTTCATTTAAAAAAAAAAAAAAAAACAAAAAAAAAAAACAATACAATACAAAACAATCCCATGAACAATAACGTACAGAGTATAAAAAAATGAAAGGAAGAAGAAAAAATCTTATTATATCTGCCCCTTTTTTCCAAACAATTTGTTCAAATGGTAATAATCTTAAAGTAACAGAACAAAATGAATATAGTAACAGAATGAAATGAATAATTTTCTAATTTTTTAACTAATACAATAAACTACACATAGAATATGATAATATGATAGGTTCATGGGTTTAGCTGTGCAGCAGAAAAAAAGAATCAGTCTGAGAACTGAGAAGCAGCAAAACTGCATTATTTGCAGCACGGTGGATCAGTGGTTAGCACTGTTGCCTCACAGCAAGAAGGTTCTGGGCTCAATCTCCGGTTGGACTGGGTCATTCTGTGTGGAGTTTGCATGTTCTTCTCGTGGTTGCGTGGGTTTTCTCCAGGTTCTCCAGTTTCCTCCCACAGACTAAAAACCTGCATGTTCGTCTCCCTCCAGGCCCAGACTTCCCTTCATCTGTGATCTCACTGGGATTTGCCTGGTTAAATAAAAGTTAATAAATACAGCATAGTCTCTGTAAAACACTGAGAGCTGAAACTTGCTAAAGAAGCAAAACACTGGCTAAATCTAATGAACAAAAAGAAACAAAAATGACAGATATGAGCTAAAACTAACAAAACTCTAGCTAAAAAAACAAAACAAAACAGGGGTATAAATGGTCAACTACAAATACTCATGTTACTATAATTAAGTACCGGTAGATTTTTTGGGGGTACTTGTACTATTATGAGTATTTCTTTCAAGTGTGTAATTTTACTCATACTTTAGTTTAATTTAGACCATGTAATCTACTTTGCTACTTTTAAAATCAGAAGTCGCTACTGAGTCACAATTTGAATTAATATTCAAACTGTTCATCTGCATCTTTGTAGCCAACAAGACTCTCAGATCATGAAAACACCAGTAAACTATGACATAAACAAAGGAACACTCCGTAGAGTAGAGAGTCATTTATGGACTGAAGATTTGGAGAAAAAACCAAAATGGAGACAGAGGACAACACTGTCAACGGAGAACATGACGAGGTGAAGGTTGAGGACGAGGCCCGTGGCTGGACCTGGAGGAATGTTTCATGTACAGAGGGTGAAAAGGAGACAGTGTCCAGGTGCAAAATGTCTTTGATCTCTATGGTGACAGCAGCTACAAGACTTCAGCATCTAATCTCAAAATACATATTGCGGGACACAAAGATTTACAACTACCTGTGTGACATTGCTTTTTATAGTTTGTACGTGTGGGTTATTAGTTTGGCTAAGTATGCAAAGATCTTAGATATTGTCACTGCCATCGGTTTGTCTGGTACTAAAATAAGACGGAGCTTCTGAGCGTCTGAGAAATGAGATTTGAACGTAGCTACCTGTACTGTATACGTATAGTAAATCAAATTGAATGACGTCTATTGACAATACAATAAAACATGAATTGGTTGAAAAGTAATTAATACTCAGTAGTTTTTGAGAAGAGTAATTTGTACTTTTACTTAAGTATTTTTATAACACCAGTACTTTTACTTGTAATTGAGTACAATTTAAGCAGTGCAACAGTACTTGTACTTTACAAATGGTCAGTAATCTTTCCACCTCTGGTGTTGCTTGGTGATAGCCCTTAAAGGTTTTGCTCTTGGGTGATATTAGAACAGACACAGGTGGATCTGATTTAACTAATATTAGGCCATGTTAAGGGCTTCAAAGCAAAGTGGGTGTTTACATATGCACACACAGCTTTCCTGATTTAAATTCTTTAGAAGTATTTATCCAATTAAACTTCAATATTCTGGAGATTTATTGTTTTAACTAAATTTTTAAAAAATCTGGTTATAATTTCAGGACGCAAGGCAACAAAATAAAAAGAGCAACAAGAGATGTGAATGTTTTTGTAATCTTGTGATGGGGTCAGGGATTTGTGCATGCACAGCCTCCACCTTTGCCTGCAGCCAAGAATCTATTGAGTGAAATGTAATTAAGCTTGAGCTGTGTTGGTTTGTATCTGGGAGGACTGTTGTTATTTTTAGCAGATTTTTTTTTCTACAAAAGCATCAACTGAAACTCATTCTCAGTAAGAATGTGTGTCAATCACCACAACGTAAAACTCTCAACGTAAGTCGTCTTCATAGCTTTCCAAGGTCTGAGCATCACGGGATAAAGCTTGACTGATCGCCTATTAATGTATCTGAAGGCAACTGTGATTTACTTATTTGGAACAAACAAGACAGCTTCCATTTTTCTCCACTAATGGTGTCCCTCTGGGCCATAACTCTTCTTGTTTCCAAGTGTTCAAGCATCATTACATGTCGCATCCATTCCAAAAGCAGTGTCTGCTGTCTGCTGGACCATTACTTGATGTGGTGAGGCTGATAAAATGAGCTGAAGTGCTGAGTGCTAACTATGAATTGCAAGTGCTGCCGGAGACATAAATGTGTTTTTTAAATCAAAAATAAGTTGATAGTTTGCAATGTGTGTATGAATCAGATTTTTTCAGGTAAACTGCCAACTTTAGGCTGTATGAACCATTCAGATATCAAAACATTCAGCTCAATCAGGAATAGGGTGCTATGAATTAGAGTTGCATTCAGGCCCGAAAAATCTGATCTGAGATGGCCCCAGCCTGTAGCCATCATTCCAAACTCCATCCAACCTGACAAATTAACAGTAATTACAGGTCCACCCCCCCCCCCCACCCCAAAAAAACAACATTTTTAATTAAGATTTGCCTGCTTATGGGAGATTAACGGTTGGCAGACGTGCGGACAACGGTAAAGTTAGTTTTACATTGGACATTTGAGCTCCATGGCTTCAGCAATGTGTTCCTCTCGTTCGAGTTCGGCTGACCGAAATCACACTACCTGCAATGGATCTAACGAGCACAACACACTGCTGAAGCACGAAGCTCGAATGTCCAAGGTAAAACCAACTTGAACGTCCATTTGGGCCATGGATCACTGCCTGGCAGTATAGCCCCATCAGATGCTTAACTGAACTTTATTTGACCTCTTTCAAGGCTGGTCAGTTCATGGTGAAATGTCCGCATTTTTATTTTATTTTTTTATTTATCCTTTATTTATCCAGGTTAGTCTCATTAAGCCACGAGAACTCATTTTCAAGAGAGACCTGTTAGGGAGCAGATGGTG
>JARVGV010000001.1:58325915-58337689 GCA_031762435.1 Hypsolebias longignatus
CAGATAAATCACATTGAGCCTCGAAGACTCATTTACAAGTGAGACCTGTTGGACAGACAAAAAAGTGGTGAAAAAAACTGAGAGTGAACTGGCACGGAGAACACAGGGGGCCGAATCAAAACACGAGAGACATAAAACTAAAAACACAAACCACAGAGAGAAATTAAACTAAAAGATAAACTAAATAACTGAAAAACACAAACTACAACTATTCAAATCCCTCAGCTATAGAGGACATTGGAGTACCACTTGTCGTATGGTGCACACTTTGTCTGGATTACATGCAGATTGGGTTAAATTGTGTCTTTTGTTGTTTCTCTTTAAATTGCAGGCTCAGAAGTTGAAATCAAACTCAACTGTTGATGTCTGTTCGGTAAGTTGTTTTTATTTTTTGACCTTATGTTTATGTTTTGATCCTTTTATTCAAACTAAGCAGTTAGAGAGGACATGGCAGTTGTTGGAGTGAGGACAGGGGATGAAGAGGACCGCATGAGATGGAGGAGGATGATTCGCTGTGGAGACACTTGAAGAGGGAATAGCCAAAAGAAGAACAGGGCACAAAGCCTGCCATTGACAATTTGACAATGACACAGAACTGTTCTTCTCTATTCATCACATCTGCACAAACCTGTGAGCACTTGAGACCAAAGCAGAAGGATTTGCCAACACACATACTTTCTACAAGAGGGAGTTCTGACATTAGAACAGCAGCTTGCCAGTGTTACTGAGTTAATCACTGGTTGAAAAACTGTCCAATAATTGGAAAATGTATCCCTGCTGATTTTGTCTGTTTGACTTCTAATGCATATTACCGTCTTTAGATGGACATTTGGGTCAGGGGGTTCAGTTTACTGTATATTGACAGCAGGGGGTGGCTCATGTTGCAGGAACATTGCAAGCTGGCACAATCTGCTTCACGAGGACTGAAACCATATCAGCATTTTCACTGTTTGAATATGAAATATAAAGTTTAAAACATAGGATTAGAAATGTTATGGAATACAGTTCATTCACTCCCCACCTGTTGTCTTTACCTCTTTTAGGAAGGTCCAAGTCTAATTGGAGGGGTCAATCCCCCTTTTTTCTGATTGACAAAAAAGCATTGATATTTTTTAGTCTTTTTTTTTTTTTTTTTTTCTTTTTTTTTTCTTCAGCTTTTTGGGTGAAAGGATAGTCCTACATTTAGAAAAATGTACCTCAACCTTCAAAACAAGATATTACTTGTATTGGGAGATGAAAACATTAAATATTTTTCTTTGTTTATTTTCAACCATAAAGCAATTGGCTCAGTGATCCAATCATCACATGGTCTAATTGGACCTGATGGTTGCAAGTCTTGGCCCTCTGACGATGATTGCCACAGCAGTCTTTCCCACCTTCTCTGTAAACTCCCAGTCTTTGTAGTTCCTTTGAGTCTGAAATGGGTTTGTTGCTTATCTCTTGGCTTTTAAAGTTCACTGTAAATGTCATTGTGCAATAATAAGGCACTGTTATGCAGTAGACTGACATTTAGTTGAGGCAGAACCAGGTCTAGGGGAGATGACCCAGCCGTTAGCTTGAAGCTTTATAAGTAAATCTAAGAGAGGTGCCAAAAAAAAAGAAATACTCATATTTATTCAATAAGGCACATGCAAATTTAAACAGTTGCACACAAATGTATTGTTTTGTTTCACACAGTAATGACTTTGTTACATACAAATATTCTGATTTTTTTTTTATTGTGTATGAATTAAAGTTTATAGCAAAAATAAAACACAGTATCTTACTGAACAGATCAATATGTGTTTTGTGTATCTGTAGAAGGATTATGACTGTTCCCCGAGTCTTTCTGTTGGAGGTTCTGTAGCAGTATGGGTTTCCAGGGTGGCTCTTAAGGACTTGCAGTCCCTTTGAAACCAAAGTGTCTACATCCTTGGCATAGACTAATTTCTTGTATGGGTTGGACTGCACCTGTTCTGAACCTTCTGCAACCATCAATCCCGTCAACTATTTTCTGCCACTTCTCCATGTTCAGGCTGAGGAGGCAACAGGTTTAGGAGGAAAATTCAGACGTCACTCCCACAAGTGACACTCTCCAGCACTTCTGGAGAATCCTAAGACATTTCCAAGGCAGGGAGAATGTATAATCCCACCAGTGAGTTTTGGATTTGCCCAAGGGATCTCCTCCCAGTGGGACATGTATGAAAAGCCTCCAAAGGGAGTTGTCCAGGAGAAATCCTGATCAGGTGCCAGAACCACTTACACTGACTTGCTTGGATTCAAAGGAGCAGTGGCTTTACTCTGAGCTCTCCTTATGTGACAGAGCTCCATGCATTATCTGTAAGGCTGAGCTTGGCCTTTTAATATGGAAGTTGATTTCAGTTGTTTGTATCATTACACATCATAACTATAGGTGACTGGTGGAAGGTAAACAGACAAGTAAACTGAATGCTTTGCCTTTGTATCTCAGCTTTGTTTTCACCACAACAAAGTGAACAAATGTCTACATTACTGGATACAATACCCTGATCTGTTGATCTATCTCCTGCTCAATTCTATCATCAATCCTGAACTAGACAGATACGTATACTCCTCCACCTGAGGCAGATATATATTGTAAGATGTAATTCATCTGGGAGTCTGGATCACAAGTGGGCATTATGGGCTGCCCTTTTGCTCAATCTTTTGTGCTATTCATAGTTAGAATCTCAAGACGTAGTCATGGAAGATATATTTTATAGTTTGGGAAACTCAGGACCTCGTGTCTGGTTTTGCAGATGATGTGGTTCTGTTGGCACCTTCAGTCTATGGCCTTCAGCATGAACTGGGGATGTTTGCTGGTGACTGTAAAGCAGTTTGGATGAGAGTCAACTACTCTAGGTCTAGAGTCATGCTTCTCAACTGGAAAAGGTTGAATACTCCCTCCGGGTCGGGGGTGAATCTTTGCTCAAGCATAGGAGATCGAGTATCTGGGAATTTTGTTCACAAGTGACCAATGGATCAGAGCCTCTTCCATAGTAATGATAGGATTGCACCACCAATAAGTTTTATGTGAAGAAGCTTTGAGTAAAAAAGTGTTCCAATCCTCACCTACAACCATGGTTTAGATGTGAACCTCGGAAATTAAACGTTTTAGATTTTAGGGTAGCATCAGTGTTTTACCACAGTTCTAAAGAAACAGTGTTTGAGCATGCATCAGGGTAAATAGTGTTTGGTTTACCTTGTTCTATTAGTAAAGTGTTTTGAAATTTAGCTCATGAGCACTTATGTGCACACTCAATGTTTTACAGCAAACTTTAGCAAAATGTGCCCAACATTACTGAGTACCTCAAGGTCTAGAAATGTAAGTTTACTTATTTTTGCCTTCCTTCTTCTCAGTCGGACCCTCAAGCTCCTAAGGTAGACGATCCAAGTGCATCCAATTCCATCCTGAAAGACTCGGCTGTCAGCAGATGGTTTGCTGACCTAGCCTCCCTGCTTCCCCCGCTGCTCTGGATGTGGTACTCCAGCTTCACCTCACTAGGCTCCTTGTAGCCTTGCTGCTCCAAAGCAACAGATTACTATGGACTGACAAACTCACATTTGTATAAATGAAATGCAAAAAAGAAAAGATATCCTTTTCTTTTCAATGATACGTGGTTCCCTAGTTTTTGCTTTTAATTGAAACTTTTTTTTTAATTATTATTATGTTTTGGAAGTTAGTTTTTAGTTTGTTGGTTGGTTGATTTTTGCGTTGCAGCTTAGTGCTAAAATAGTGATTTTATTCTACACATTAAAACTGTTTTAGCTGTATGTTCACACTGAAAAACAAATGATTAATTATCTTATGTATGCTGCTTTTGTGAGCAGATTCAATGAATCACATTGAGGACTACATTCTATAAAACGACAAGTGGTGACTTGAAACATAATGTAAATTAACATCAACTTTCAGAGTCATTCTCCACCTGTCTGTTTGCGTGTTTAGGCTGTTGGTGGAATCTGTTGTTTAAAACTTACTGCAAGTTCAGTAAAGGCTACATATTATCACTTGGGCAGCCTTTTTGGTGTTATTCCTCTGTGATTTGTTATGTTTAAAGGATAATGTGATTTGATATTCTATATTTCTATGAACTGATTGAAGGTCCACATGCACACTGGGTACAAAGAGCATGCCTCTAAATGTATATTGAAGATTTAAAACATCAAAGAAGTTGCAACACCTTTGCCCAAACTGTCTTTACTGCAGCTCACTCTTGAACACAAATGGCCACTGGCAAAAGCACACATGGCAAAGCTCCACAAGTAAAAACTGCACACTCCACACACTCGGACAAAAAGAAGCAAACACACACACATACACACACACACACACACACATACATACAAACAGTGCCATGCTTTCTGCTCCCAGTCTTTCTGCCTCATTTTACACACTGATCACAGGAGGGTGTGCTGCTGTGGATGGCTGAATCCACTAATCCGTGATTAACTCTAACTTTCCATGCCATGTTTCTTTATGCAAGGTGACCATGAAGCACCCAAATGATCATTTTCTCTTGAAATGTGATGACCGTTGCTGCTTTGAGCCCTAAAAAGAGTAAAAGTCAACAAACAAATAGGCTTATAGTTGCAGAGCAGGTCCAAAAATCTGTGCTTTAATTACTGTGAGACTCAGATTGTTCCCCAAACTATCCTGTTATTTTCCAGTTGACTGTTCTCTAAAACCAGCCACATATTTTGGACAGTACTTTCAGCTTTTGCGCTCCAGCACTGTGTGTACAGGTTTACTATAACTTCTGGAAGGACTCATCCCTTGTGTATAACTGGCTTAATGCTGATTGGTTAGTAAAAAACTTTTGCACCATGATGGATTGCTAAAACAAACAAAGTGTTGCACTCTCCACATCCATATAAAGTTGGTACTAGTCATAATTGTGCACTATTCATCACTACACTGGCTCTCCATGCACGTATACCTATCCCCCCACCTCTTGTCATTGCCACACTCAATCGAATGCTTCAAGGAGGGAGAGTATCAGGTGGGGCGATGGGACAGGGGTCCTTGTTAGAATCCAAGTCCAGGGTTAAAGGTCAGGGGTTTTATGGTCAGGGTTAGCAGTCAAATTTAGGGTCAAAAGTCAGAGGGTAGGCAGCACGATGGTGTAACTGTTAGAGCTGCTGCCTTTCAGCGAGCAGGTTACCCTGCTTCAAATGCAGGTCTGGGGGCCTTTCTGGGTGGAGTTTGCATGTTTTCTCCACACATGCATGGGTTTTCTCCAGGTACTCCAGTTTCCTTGAACAGACCAAAAACATGCATGTTAGACTGATTGGTGACTCTAAATTGTCTCTAGGTGTGAGTGAGAAAGTTAATGGTTGTTTGTCTCTATATGTCCCTGTGATGGACTGGAGACCTGTCCAGGATGTCCCCCACCTCTCTCACAGTGACTTCTGGATATGGGCACCAGTGGCACCAGTGACCCCCCGTGATCTGAAAAGGAAGAAGCGGGTAAATATAATTGATGGATGGAAGTCAGAGAGTTGGGTTTAGGATCAGGAGTCCGGATTAGGTTTAGCTGTCAAGGTCAAGTTTAGGGTCAAAGATCAGGTTTGTGGCAGGGGTTTCTGGGTTAGGTTTAGGGTCAGGGTTACACTAACTATTAACCACCAAACCCTTAGTAAATTATGTAGACAATGTTAGGGTGAAAAATCTAACATTGAAAAATCACCTATCGACTAATCTCATGGCTTCAACTTCAACATTTTTGGATGTTAGAATGAATTTGCTGACATTTGTTTACACGTGGCAACAAATGTAAGGATCCACTTCTTGACTACAGCAGCTACAATCAAAGAGTTTCTGACGGGAAGTTAGCAAACAGAGAGCTTCCCTTTTTAAAATGTGTACCTCATGGATTTTTGTCTGCCTTTTCTATGTGGTTCAGAAAGAAAAGTCAGAATGATTCAGTGTTTTGAAGCAGCAAAACAGACAAATCTTGTTTTTCGTCACTCAGACTGATTTCCATCCACCAGTGGCACGTTCAACCCGTCATTTCAAATGTTTGACAGAAACTGGAGCATTTCTGACTGGCTTGGGTTCCTGTAGCTTCTCACGCTCTGCTGATGTACCGCAGAACTTTAATGTTATGAGCATTACCATGGTATGTGCGCTGTATGTACTTGATTGAAATTGGCCAAATAATTACTTATTATTCTATTACTGAGCATTGTGAGCCATTTTAACACACAGATACAGCTTAGAGAACATTAAGCCACACGTGTAAATTTTTTACAACAGCGTAGATGTATGTCTCTCCTTGTATGGTTATGAACTATCTGAGACAGAAAATATCAGTGTAACACTCCTGTATTTAAAAAGCATATTGTTTGTACCATAACCCCATTTATAAAGATCCCAAAGTGGGATGGGATGTGTTTAGTTTTTCTTTTTGGCTAAGATTTACACTTATTTTTCTATTTTTTTACCAATTAGTTTTCGTTTTGATGAGCGAATGAAATGGACCAGATATTTTTTATGATCCTGTGAGCCGTTATCAGAATTATTTTGGCTTAACTGCTAAAATGATTTTGATGACAATAATTAGAAAATGAGGCAAAAAAGAAAACTGCATGAATTTAATTAGAGTTTAAAAGAAGCTTATAAGCAGATATGTTGTATATGTTGCCTCATATTTCATGAGTTGGATGGGATTGGGGGGTGGGGGGCTCTTACAATGAAAGTTTTATTTTTAACAAAAAAAAGTTATGAGTTGCTTTACCAGCAACAATACTCACAATTATTTCTTATATAGCTGATTATTTTAAACAACACCCCAGTGTTGTATCTTAAAAAACCTGGAAATGTGAAAGGTTTTTTTTTATTTTTTTTATTTTATTGTATTTCAGTTTTTAAGCTGGTGTAACTTTAGAATTAAAGAAGGTAAACTCTTTGTTGTCCTTCACTGAACCTTCTGTTGTTTAAAATGACCAGTAATTACTTTATTTTTTTTCCCTTGGAGATGCAAACTCCCTTGAACTGTCCGGCATCGGTACTTTCCTAACTTGTGAAGATGTAAACTTTATTGTACAAAAGTTATAATTAAAAATGTTACTTCACTCAGTCTGTTTCTGTGTTTGATATGTATTTGTTAGAAGGGAAAAATGATTATTAAAGATTATTATTTTTTATGTTTTCTGTTCTTGTTATCTCAATAGAACCAAACCAGTTTCCCACATAAGCTTTAAAAACAAGCTTTGGTTTCTCAAGTTTATATCAGAAGAATATAGTTAATTTTGTAATATTTTCAAAATAAAAATGTATTCAACCCACCGGCTGTTTTATAGTTCACTCCTGGTCAATATGTTTTATCGTTCTTTAAAAAAAAAATAATAATTTGAAAAGTTCCTTAATGTCAAAGTTAAATCAGTGTGTTCAAAAGTAATACCAGTGAAATAAAATATGTATAAACAAATGAATGCATAAATATTCATCACTTTTAAGTGAGTCTCTTAGTTTATCAATATTTCATCAGTCCTAATTCAGTAATCGTTTAAAGAAAAAGATTGCAGTTCAAGATGGACACAGTGAAGTCTCCTAGACGCCAAACACTCAGAAGTTTAAAGCTCCATGATTTAAACTGCATAAATTTGGTATCATAATTATGAATATTTGGATTGAAACACTTGATCCTTTTTTTATTATTTTATTTATTTATTTATTTCAGATTCAAAACAAGAAAAATAATTACAAATCATATAGATAAAAGAAAGAAAGAAAAATAAATATAACCTAAAATGAAAGGTAGCAGAAGAAGAAAAAGTCTTATCATATCTGCCCCTTAAAAAAAAAACTAATCAATTCAAATACTGTAATTAAATCAAACAATGATCATCTATTAATTATACAACAAAATGATGACTCATCACAAATTCACTTTTCTAGAACATTTCTTATTAACTAAAAGTTATACTGTATATATCTTTTCAATAATTCAGTCTTAATCAATCTCTTAAATATAGAGACTCTTTTTACATCGTTTTCCAAACTATTCCACAGACTTATTGCTTGCATTGAAATACACCGACCCTTTAAACTGGTTCTGTACTGAGGTTTTACAAAAATGTCTGTACCCTTTAAATTATAACATATTTTCCTTTTTACAAAAAGCATTTGAGTCTTCAGAGGTAATGTAGAATTCTGAGCTTTATACATTACTAACAGAATATTATAATCCACCAAATCATAAAACTTCAATAATTTCAATTTATGAAATAATATACTTGAAGGATGACAGTAATACTTTCTTGTAATAATCCTTATAGCTCTTTTCTGTAAAATAAAAATATGCTTGGTTGTGGTTTTACACGCTTTTCCCCATATATCAACACAATAGATTAAATGTGGGACTATGATTGTATTATACAACAAGTACTATACAAGGCTTTATAGTGTAATAAGTCCTTAACTTTAGAACACTGCAGTGGATCTAGATATTTTAGTTTTTATAAAATTTATGTGCTGTTTCCATGACAGTTTATCATCAATAATCACACCCAAAAACTTCACCTCACTCACTCTGCATATCTCAGCACCATCAATTTTAAAAGGTACATCAACAGATATATTTTTTTAACTAAATATCATATAATTAGTTTTATCAAGGTTCAATGATAACTTGTTTAATTTAAACCAATTTTGTATTTTGGCAAACTCCATTTTCATCAACTCTAACAACTGTTCCAAGTCTTTACTCCAATAAAAGAAAGTATCAGTAAATAGAACACATTTGAGAATTCCGGACACTGCAGCTAAATCATTTACATATAAAATAAACAACTTAGGTCCAAGTACAAAGCCTTGTGGTACTCCACAAGAAACACTTCTGAGGCTAGATCTTACATCATCAATTTGTACAAACTTTTTTCTGTTTTTCAAATAACTGCATATCCACTGCAAAGCTAGTTCTCTAATACAGTACTATATTTTTGCAATTTATTACGTAGAATGGTGTGATCAATTGTTTCAAATGCTTTTTTTAAATCAACAAACATACTTACACAATGCTGTTTTTGATCAATAGTTGTAGTAACTTGTTCCATCAACTCCATGAGAGCCATGGATGTTGAGTATTTCATCCTAACTCACTGACCTCAAGTCAGATAAAGTGAAATGACCGTTCAGAGTGAGGTAACTTTGAAAAACACTGGATTTGTATCGGATTTTGTACTGCAGATGAAAAAAACGATCCATCCATCCATCCATCTGTCCATCCATTATCTGCTTCTTTTTCAGGTCACGGGATTCACTGCTGCCCAAATCCAGCAGTCACAGTGCAAGTGGCGGGGAACACCATGGACAGGTCTCCAGACAGATCACCATGGTCTCCAGATCATCACAGGGGCACACAGAGACAAACGAGACTCTCTCACCTAGGGACAATTTAGAGTTCCCAATCAGCCTAACTTACATTTTTGGTCTGTGGGAGGAAACACATGCATGCACAGAGAGAACGTGCAAACTCTGCCAAGAAAGTGCCCTGGAGCAGGATTTGAATAGGTGACCTTCTCACTAACAACCAACAGCTCAACCAACTGATCCACCATGCTGTCCCCTGTGTCAATTAATAAAAAGAAAAATCTGACTCGTCACGTTCAGACAGTCAAAAAACGTCAATGTGAGTTGCATGTGGGCAAAAAAAAATCTGATTTTGGCAACTTTTGCCCATAATGTGAATGTTTTCGTTTGTGAGGATTTCCATTCTCTTCTTTCTCAGTGACATAGAGGAAAGCAGATTGACCTAAATACTTGTAGTGATACAAACATGCAGTTTAATGCTCACAGTGTTGCAAGTCTTCAGCCAAAGAATAGAAATCCAGTTGTTTTGTCTTTTCTTACACCTGTCGTCATCCAACGCATGACGGTTTAGTCTTTGTCTGTAAGCTTGATTCTGTCCTGCCTATAATTTTTTATCCACTCAAGATAATTTAACAAAACTTGATGCATCACAAAGTGTGGCATACACTTTTCATGACCCCACTTTCAAGGTCACCGTCACAAATCAAGTTCAAAATGTTATACAAGCTCTTTGCTTGTCTGGACCTTTGCTATAGTTTGTCTGCAGGTGTATAAGTCAGAGTCAGAGTTTATTTATTTGTCATTCACACGGCATGTGATACATGTGGTGGAACGAAATTGTGTACACAGGGTCCCAGTTACATCTAACAAAAGTATAAAATGTAAAAGAAAACTGTAATAAGATCTAAGATATGAACTAATAAAAGCGTTAACTAAGAATCAAAAACGTTCAATACAGAACCAACTGGACGTTATTTGTTACAGAAGAAGTTTTGCTCTTCATCAAAGGAGCTTTCCAATTGAGAAAGCTCCTCGGATGAAAAGCGAAACGTCTTCTGTAACAAATAAAGTCCAGTTGGTTCTGTATTGAATTTTTTTTTATTTTTATCATGTCCTGGATGACTGAGAATCTTCACCAGCATGTCAACTGAGAATACACTAAGCACTAACAGCATAAAAACATTACTTCAAACAGCAGCACAAACATGAGTCTGTGTGAGCAGATGAGCACGCATGAACACAGCAACATGAAACAGATCAGCAGCAACATGAAACAGATCAGCAGCAACATGAAACAGATCAGCAGCAACATGATGTAACATGTGGTACTGTTGTTTGTTTGTTTTATTTGACATGTCTTGGATAATGTAATCTATACCAGATGCTAATGCTGGTGTTAGATCAACACATTTTTTTTTTCACATTTAGTTCATTGCTCTTGATTCAGAAGTGCAATTGTGCAACAGAGTATGTGGAAGAGGTGAGATGAAATGTAGAAAGGAGACTAAACAAAGACAACTTGTTTTGTTTGGTCTGGTTGCACAGCAGCTTGATTATTGATGCATGCTATCATGTTGCATCTATATTTACCTCCATAAGCACAACATGCTGTGGGATGTCACGTCGTCTTCTTCTGCACATGAGGGTCACCTCCGGGCTGCAGACTGTTCACGCTGGAGTCTGATGATGGTCACATTTAAATAATAAAGTGGATGTCCGCACACTAAATGAGATCTGGGCAAAAAATCAGAAGTGTGAATAACTATGAAGGAGAATACTGAGAGAGACCAGACACCTGTGACACTCTGAGGGATGTACAAGCTTCAGCAGGTGAGATGGTGACTGAGCATAAGACAACTGTTGCCAGAGTTCTTCACCAGTCTCATCTTTATGGAAGAGTGACAAAGAGAAAGTCACCGCTGAAGAAAACTTGGATTAAATTTGAACACGTGTTTGACAAACTCCAAAATCTTCCTGCTGTTGCCAGGCTTCTGTAAGATGAAATAAATCAACATGATGATCAGTTATCAAATCAATACCTAACAGAGATGCAGAGCAGATATATGTTTCTGTTCTGTAAAGTGTCCGTGTTAATTTTATATTTTAGTGATTTACTTTTCTAAACTTTGCTTGAATTAATTGTGGCTGTAGCAAACACATGCACACATGTAGGCAAAATTATTACGGCTTTGTCCCTTCCAGTGGGGGCAGTCATCAACTAGATTATGACTACAGGTCAACCCCGGTTTACAGCCCTCTCGGTTTAAGTTTTTTCGCGTTTACAATCATATTTGTACAGTAATTATTAATATACTGTACTGTAATATAAAAAAAAAATTGTTTAATGTGCTTTTTTTCATGTGTACAGCACATTGTTGCAGCTGTGTTTGTTTTAAATGGCTTTATAAATAACGTATTATTAGTATTTTATTATTTTTTATTATTTTGAATATTATTTTGA
>JARVGV010000001.1:58695505-58706220 GCA_031762435.1 Hypsolebias longignatus
AGGACATGGAGGTAGTTGGAGTGAGGACAGAGGATGCAGAGGACAGAGTGAGGTGGAGGAGGATGACTCACTGTGGCAAAGAGGGAAAAGCCAAAAGAACAAGTTGTTTTTCTGGCACAAGTTCGGCTTTTAGTCATGGTGACCATTTTGTTATTAAGGCTCAGGTTTGGGCTTTGGTAGGGCCGTTCCAAAACCTAATGTCCAATCAGAAACTAGCTCTGATGTGTGTTTGGGTGATAAAGCTTCAACTCTAGCTGTTGAAGTTAAAAATCTAGATGTCATCCTCCTTCATTATTCCATCTACTTTGTGCAATGCACCAGTGCATGATACTACCACCAACATGTTTGACAGTTGTTACAGTGTTCCTCTTACCTAACAACTCAGTCAGTGGCTCATCTGACCATCAGACGTTTCTCCAGAGAACATTTGGCTTGGACATCTGAGCAGCTAAAAATTTCACTCCGGCTAGAAGGTGTGGCTTTGGAAGCTGAGCCTTATGAGTCCATGGTGATGTGAAACTGGCCCCACTTTGGCAGGAAGACTGGCGTTCCAGAAGTTCATAGTAAATTGTAGGTTCACGCCTTGGTGGTTCCTGGACATCCTAACCAGTTTCATAGCCTTCTTTAGATCTTCACTGAGTTCCTTAGAAGTTGTTTTTGATCTGAGTGTTGGTCAATGCAGTGTGTGCTGCCAAACAATTACAGTATTGTTATGGTGGAAAAGAGAAACTACCAACTGTCGTCACCCTTGATCATTGACGTCAAGTTACAGGCCTTAGCCTTGCCAGGTTAAAATACATCACAGAACCTTCAGCACCACTTAGTAAAATACTGAGGTGGGTGTACATATATATATTTGTGTGTGTATAATTTTGCCATCGGGCACCCTTGATGGAAGCTCTCTGCTCCACACAGAGGGCTGTGGTAGATTCGGTGGTCATGTGTTAGAAAAGGCCTCCGGCGTAGAAACAATTGCCAAGCCTTCGTTTGAGTTAAATCACCGTGGCGACCGCTGAAGAAGGGAGCAGCCCAAAACCTACAGTTAATTAAAACTTGTGCACCAACTTGTTGTTTTTAACCATCACTGAAGCTGTGTGTTACAATTCCAGCCTGGAAACAGAAGGATTCATGTCAGTCATAAAAAATGTTGTGGGAGACCAAAAACAGGAAACAAGCAAATTGGTGCAAAGTGTTGCCAGAAAGCAGCCAGAGAGAGGTGGTGACACCCGGGATGTCAAAGTACTATTAATCAACCTTAAGGAGGATTTTAATTCATGTAAAACTGATAAATGTGAATTTGCTCAGTTTAGGACTGTGAGTTTAGTTCAGCATTTCAGATCTTGGCAGAGCTGATTCATTTCATTCTGTGTGAGCTGCTGATGTTCAGCTCTTTGTTGTGAGTAAACACAAATGACCCTTTTTACCAACAAGACATTCTGTTTAAAAACCATAAACATGTTTCATTGTTACAATATATCAAAACCAATATTTATAAAAGAAATAATGTGGACAAGAATACGAAGAAACATTTTTTTGTTCAGAGTTTGATTTTACGGAAGTGACTTTTTTTTTACTTGCTTGCTTCACACACTAAATATTTCTTTTACAGTTTTCATTTTCTGCTCATCAAAGCTGTAAAAACTAACAGCTTAGAATATACTTGCTGCAAAATCTGCTTCAAAAGCAGTATTCTGTTTTTGTTAATCAAAGTCAAGCAGATGTTTCTGTGAAAAGATGAGAATAAATGTCAATTTGTCTTTTGACTCATCTTAATTTGCATATAAGCTAAATCATACCTCTGATTAACCTAAGCAGCATGATCTGCAGCCCTAAAAGAGTCCAACTTTATTATGTTTTTAAATTATAATAATACCTACATGTCCCTTCTTTCGGCCTCCATGCTTCCACAAGCTCAGCTGATGTTCAGACAGCATGGATGGGGGCAGCGGCCGAGACCGAGCGCCGCCACGCTGCTGGGCCAACTCCAGAGCCAGCTGCAGGCCCAGAAACAATCAGATCCATCCACAGAGTCATGTTCAGTCCCAGACCAGCGACGCAAACACAACACAAAGACAGGAAAATTAACAGAGCTGAGATTTAAAACAGAATGAGAAGAAAACAAACGCACTTTAAAATAATTGTGTTGTTAGACAAGAAGAAGCTTCTTCATGGACTTTTACCAAAAACTTTCCTCACAAGAAATGAAGCTATAAAATGAACAGAATGATCCATAAATGTTGCATTTGTGTAAGTGTTTTATCAAAGTTTTTAATGTTTTATTACTAATCTGTGAGGACTTACCACAGTACAGTTGCTTGAGGTTGAGATGCACTTCCTGTCCTCACACCACTGACACCCCCGAGTGTTGGCCGTGCAGCTCGCACAGTCTGAGAAACCAAAACACTCCTCGTCTGTGCTGTCTGCAGAAAGAGACACACAAGCCGATTAGCATTCATTGTTGTTGACATCAACCAGGAGCAAGAGCGGGAATATCAGTTAACTCATGGAGAGGGTACAACGTCCAAATACAACTTGAGTTTTATTTTCATTCAGGGTCAGACAGTTCTGAGTTGACCAGTGTTTGACGTCTTGTAGATACAGAGTGCAGGGGGCAGAGATATCTAATATATAAGAGAAATATATCTGGATGTCATCAGCATAACAGCGACATGAAATGTTATACTTTATGAATATTAACTAAAGGCAGCATATATAAACTAAACACAATAGGGCCCAATAAGAACCTCTGAGGTACACCACAACAACTAGATACTGAAGAAGACGAGTGTTAACCCAATGAAACAGAAAAACATCTGTCAGCTAACAAAGAGTGGAACTGAGCCTTTAAGACAAACGTTAAGTCTTGAAAACAGAATGTTGTGACTGTCTGAATGAAAGGCAGCAGTTCAGTCTAAAAGAACTGAAACAACCTGAGTCAGCAGTTCAATGAAGATGATTAAAAACTCTCCAAAGTGCTGTCTCAGTGCTACGACGGGATTTAAAACCAGAACTCTTCACAAACACCATGAGGATCTAAAAAGGCCTGACGTTGATTAAAAACAGCTTTTCTCAAATTTTGGACATGAAGGTAGATTAGATATTAGCCTCCAGTTGAATAAACATTTTAACAACATTTTAACAGCAGGTAACTATCTAAATTACCATTATGATCAAGCTCTGTTTTGATAATTGGCTGCACAACAAAGTGTTTGAAGGCAGCTGGAAGACAAAAAAGGGTTTAAAGGTTTTTTATTTATTTATTTATTTTTTAAAGCCAGTGATGCAGTTTCCTTAAAAGACAAGTGGAAAGAATAGAAGATCCTTAATTAAAAACTAATTCCTTTAAAATCGACAAAGGTACAGACTCAAGCTATTGAAAAACAGGTGGACATCCAGGAGGTCGAGACTGATCTGAAACAGATTCAATAAATAATTGTAATACACTGTCCCAGGTCAGAAGGTCAATGAAAACTCTGTCACAGGGATTATTTAATGAATTTTAAAGTAATCAAAGAGCTTGGATTAAAAATCAAAAATAACTATTAAGGTTTATTACATAGGCCAGTCAAGTACAGTACTGTATATGGAATTACAATAGTGGGATTTGAAAATGACCTCCTGAGTAGAAGTTTGGTTTATTCATCTGTAGTTATGAACACATACTGTGCTGGTTGAAGGTAAAACAGGAACACAATAGTTTATCATGACATTCGTTTAAAAACCACAGCCAGACTTTTTATTTTATATTATAAATATTAACAACCATTGCTTAATTTGTAAACCAAACGATGCCAGAACGCAACTAGCGGACACGAGGGTGGCTGGATCTGGAGGTCCTCCTCCACTGAAAATATAAAGTAGATGCCATTTGGTGCATTCTGGTGTATTTTAATGGATTGTTAAACATCTACATTTACCTACATTTGTAAACATTTGATTCAAAATCTATGTTAGAGAGCAACAAGAAGTAGCCTGACCAACAGCTCTCCTTGTGTGAATAGAGCATGCTCCACTTCTCTCAAGCATCTCTGGAGCTCCTGCTCCAGTATTATCTCCAATACCACTGCCTTCATGGGCTTCAATTCTCAGTTGTTCACTTGTACAATGAGGAGACTTTTTTTTAATGAAAGTAAATTAGACTATCTTTTCAACCCCACTCACCCAGCACACACACTTTTTGACCCGCTCCCCTCAGGAAGGAGGTTGAGGAGCATTAAGTGTAGAACCACTAGACTTAGGAACAGCTTCTACCCTGAAGATGTTAGACTCATGAATCTCTAACCAGAATAATCACTGTGAAATATCACATCATGTTGCTGCTGATCTGATTCATGTTGCTGCTGATCTATTTCATGTTGCTGCTGATCTGTTTCATGTTGCTGCTGATCTATTTCATGTTGCTGCCGATCTGTTTCATGTTGCTGCTGATCTATTTCATGTTGCTGCTGATCTGTTTCATGTTGCTGTGTTCAGAGGTGCTCATCTGTTCACACAGACTCATGTTCATGCCGCTGCTGTTCGTCGTATTGTTTTTGTACTATTAGTGGTGTATTTTTTGTTAATGTTTTTCTTAGTTCAAATATATCTTATTACTGTTTTTCTTTTACATTTTATACTTTTGTTGGATGTAACTGGGACCTTGAGTACACAATTTTGTTCCACTTCATTTACCGCATGTGATGCAAATGACAATAAAGAACCTTGAATCCGCGAAGTAGGGTATTTTTACACAACATAAATTTGACACTTATGAGATCAGTGTTTGCCAGTGGTTGCACAGAATATATTTCAGCAGCAGAAACAAACCTCAAGTTGGCTATGTCACAAGCTCAGTCCTTAAGGATCATCAGTGGGTCATTCAGAACATCACCGGTATCAGCAATGCAAGTACTGTACAAGAGGGATAAACACCCTTGAGAATTACAAAAGTTAAACTAATGCTAACACATGGCGTCAATCTGCAGAGATGTGATGGAAATCATCCAACCAGAACGATTTTTGTTGGGAACAAGTTGATGAGTCTCACAATGAAGATCTGGGAAAGTGTTGTGGAAGCTAGACTTAGATGAGAGGTGACACTTTGTGAGCAGCAGTATTGTTTCATGCCAAGAAAGAGCACCACAGATGCCATCTTTGCTTTATGGATGCTGATGCAGAAGTACAGAGAGGGTCAGAAAGAACTCCATTGTGTCTTTGTGGATTTAGATAAAGCACACAACAGTGTGCCGAGGGAGGAGGTGTGGTATTGCATGAGGAAATCTGGAGTGGCAGAGAAGTATGTTAGACTGGTACAGGACATGAGGACAGCAGGACAGTGGTGAGATGTGCTGTAGGAGTGACAGATAGCTCCAAGGTGGAGGTGGGATTGTACTTATACAGCACCTTTCTGTCTTATCAAGATACTCAAAGCACTTTACACTACAATCTGTGCCCTCAGTGACCCATTCATACATACTGTACATCAGTACATCAGTGCTTTATCACATTCACCAATGGGAAGCAATGAGGGGTTCAGTGTCTTGCCCAGGGACACTTCTTCAGCATGTGACCACTGGTGGAATCGAACCCCCAACTCTCGCATTGAAGGGCAACTGCTCTAACCACTCAGCAACAGCTGCCTTAATGACTGCAAATGTCATATTTGTAAAGGCTTGTCCTGCTTCACAAGCTCTGATGAGCAGAACAAATAATTTATGATAGTGAGTCTGTGGAGTGCATGAAGGGATGTGCACAGGCTTTCATGTACTGTAGTCATTTCATGTGTTTGTTTTTTTTCCCCTAAATGTGACAAGAAGTGAGGAGCAGGTGCAGCAGTTCAACATCTTTTGTTTAGCCTCAGCAGTAAGTCTGGAAGCACAAGCCTCACTTGAGAGCAACATTTTAAGTCATGTTCCTCCTGCGCCTCACAAGCTGGATCCAGTGATTCAGTAACTTTATTGGGCACCACTTTACAATAAGGATCTCCTTATAGATGGCTAATAAACAGTTTTTAATTCCTCTATAAACACTTTATAAATCATTAATAACTGCTTATTAAGCATTAATTAAGGGTAAAAGAGAGAGAAAAACTGAGCAGTTTCTTGCCTAATCTGTTCACCTATACAGTATATTTAATCTAGAGTTGTTATATTAAACATTTCAGACTAAGTTACTACCTTGTACGCACAATAAGCATTTGTAAATCTATTTCTTTCACTTATAATGTTGTACTTTATGTCTGCATTATATTATATTATATCCTTGAAAAATAGGTTCATAAATGCTTATTGTGCTTACAAGGTAGTAACTTATTATTAAATGTTTACTATAATAACTCAATGAAATATGAACAGATTTGACTCACTTTTGGCAAGAAACTAGTTAGTTTTGTCTCGTTTTCACTCTTACCAGAATTAATACTTAATAAGTAGTTATTAATGATTTATAAAGTGTTTATAGAGGAATTAATAACTATCAATAAACTATTATTAGCCATCTAAAAGGGGCACCTTATTGTAAAGTGGTCCCTTTTATTTCGTTCAGATTACAGTCTGAAAAATAAAAAGTGCTGTTGGTCAAAAGTAAAGTTATGGCAGAAAATGTAATGCTTGTAACAGAAGGGAGTGCAGAGTCAGAGTTTGTGTCTTTCTAAGTTTATTCTGATCAATATTTAAATCTGGGAGAGTTTTGAACAGAGACACGTGAGAAATGCTCAGCTGTTAAACGTTGGGTTATTTAAATATAGATGGCAGACATGCATGTAGCAGATAAACACATGGGCAGGTGTTCGTGGCACATGTCATCATGGAGCCCTGCCTGTTTCTGAGGAGGCATGAATCCATCTCTTTAACATTCAGAAATATTTAATCATCTGGGATTAATATTTTTTTTCAACCCCTTTCTTTTTGTATTGTCTCTCAGTTTGGCAGGATCTGGTCTGGATTTGGGGAGATTTATATAAAGCCAGCTTCAGAAGAGTATTTGCTCTAGTGACCTCACACTGGGCTGGTCTGTTCTGTGAAAATCAGCTTCTTCTTTTTTTCTTCCAGTCATTCACTGCAGCTTTGTTTCATGGTGGCAGGTTCAGTATCACCACCAAGTGGATTAAAAGAGCAACAACCTAAGGTCCTTGAAAGCAATGACATGTCCAGTCAATCAGGAGGCTCCACATTCCTCTAGATGTTTCTTCTTTTGAAACAATAAATAAAATAGCAAAAGAAGGATCAATCTTAATGTTTTTAAATGATTTCTAAAATATGTTTAGTGGTTTAAAAGTCTCCCTATGGGTTTACAGAACTTTGCCTCATTTCTGGATGAAGACGAACATTTATAGGGATTCTGTAAACGACAGTAAAGCCTGTACTGTACTTTTATATTCTGTCCCATATTTTAACACAAGCTGTTGCCTATATTTAATGTGTGTTGTTTTCAAGTGGTCATCAAATCTCCATCTTTATTATTTTACCTTTTTTTTCATAAACCTTAAATCTTTATTTTTTTCATTCTCTTAGAATAAGTTTCCCTTTTTTCTTCTTCTTTTCTTTCTCTTTTGTTTAATTTGTAATTTATTCATATTTATATATTTAGGAACAAGCAGTTTTTTTTAATTTTCTTTCTAGACTCGTTTTAGATTGGACTTTATCACTCCTAACGTTTGATGAAAAGGCTTTTTAAATGTATTTTAGGAGCTTATGTTTAACAAAATGTGGAAAATGTAAAATAAATGTGTTTAAAAGGGTCCTTGTTGCTCAAATTCACATGCCTGTAAATAAATAAAATTAAAATGTTATTTTGATCTTTTGAAGTTAATGCATATTTACCATAAAAATGAGTTTGTTTAGACACATTTAATTAACTTCATAAATAATTCATCTGTGTTTTTACCATTTAATTATTATTTTTTTGTCACTGAGTAGAAAGTTTGAAAATTTTAACTTGTGTCTAAAAACTTCACTTGAACTTATCTGTATGTGTTTCTGCTTTATTATAACACAAATCCTCATTCGGCTTTAAAACAACTTTAATGATATTCTCAGCTGTAAGAAAAAAGCTTCAGACGTTCAGAGCCCGTCTTTATCACATTTTTATGAGTCAAAATAAATGATCAGTGTTCTGATTTTGAAATAAATCCTGTCTGGGTATCTTTTTTTTTTTTTTTTAATCATATTCATATTTTCTTTGAACAAAGCTCGTTTGAATTAATTTTTGCAACTCATCCCTGTGTCTGATCCACAGGGTCCCACCAGCCGATGCTCCCCAGATGTGGTTACATGCGTTCTCCGTCGTGGACTCGCTGCAGTAAAGTCGAGCTTCCACGAGAGAGGAAGCATCACAGTGACTCAGACACCGCCGAGCCCTTAATGAAGCTAGAGAGGCCAAAGCATCCCTAACTGCTCGTGTCGAACAAGTCGCCCGCAGAAAGAGAAAACCCCGAGCGGCACCAGGAGGCCTCTGTCTGCCTCGGCTGTGCACCGTCATGATGTGCTGCAGCGCTGGAGCTCAGCCTGAACTCTGGACACTCTCTGCTCCTCACGTTGAGATGTGCAGTGTAAAAAAACTCCCTGTCCTCCTCCATCCTCACACTAACAGGTAAACATCATGGCGTTCACAGACAGACAGACATGGTCTCAACAACACCTTGATCCTTTCAGCACCTCAGGGTGGAAGTGATTAACACTGTGCAGCAGCCAAATCTAAACTTTCTGTGACGACAACAACTCAATCTGAATTAAAGCATAAATCGCTGGAACTGTTCAAACTAAAACTTCACCCTGACGTTCAGTGAGACGTCTCGTTTTGAGTTTTTCTGCTGCCTTGAACGCCTCGACAGTGACGCTCATCTCTCCACCTTCTCCAGCTTGACGTGCGTCATACGTAAAAGGCCTCGGTTTAAAAAGAATATCCACTCATTTCACTGATGTGTGTTTCCAGTGTGGCCCCGTAACATTTGGCTTTTGGTGTGGATGATTTGAATAAAGAAAGCAAGCAACTCTCTGTTTCACACTAAAAGTTTTCTTTGCTATTTTATTTTTTTTATTTTTTTATTTTTTAGGTTCATTTAATTTCTGTTTTCATTTCAATAAAACTCAAGTTAATTGCCATCAGATGTGTATTAACTAAACTAAAGAAATGAAGGTAAGAATCACAGTGCGCTGAATTTGTGCCAAAAGACAACAAAGTGCCAACAGTTTCACTGAAATAAAATATTTTGTTTTTGTCACTCAATAAAAAGTTGATTACTCCATCAATTTCAAGTGTGTTGATTGTCTTGCAGCGAGCCAATAAGTCTGACTTCTGTGGGAAGATGGATCAAAGATGGATGAAGAAAGATTTTCAATAAAAATGGCTGACTGTGTGATCTATGTCCTTTTATGTTTCAGTGATTTAACACGAAACAAGTAGTTCCTCGTGACTTCACAGTTAGTTTTTCGCAGACTCACTCTATCGCAGTTTGTTTTAAGTACAGTGCTGTCCGTAATTTTTTTTTTATATATATATATATATATATAAATAAGCGCCGCTATTTTGTGTTTTTCTTTCATTAAGCCTTCACTCTTTTGCCAGTCTAAAGAACTACGTTACCCAGAAGCCATCAGTTCACTTCCCAGAAGTCAACACTGCTGCTTGCTACAAACGGAGGGAAAATTTTGCAACCAAAGTCAGAAGTAACGATAACAAGCTCACAGAACTGACAGGAGGAAAGTATCATATTCTGAAGCTGAACTCATCCTTCAGGTTGCATCTTCACTGCGGAGTGAGTAGCTGGGCTGAAGTTGACCTGGACTCAGTGGATCCTGGGCGCTGCAGGTGACAGACGGCTGCAGGGTTCAGTCAGGTTCTGGTCATGCAGTGCTAGTCTGGACTGGGCCAGAGATGGTGGATTAAATCCTGGACAGCCATGCTCCTTCATGGAGCAGCAGTGGTGGGCTTCAGTCATACTGCACTGGGACTTTTTTCACCTATCAGGTCAGATGGAACCAAGCTGCTCCTGTACTGATCCTGGTAAGTAAAATTTAGTAGCTCCTGTACATGTAAGTACTGTACAGTATGTTGTTAAAATTAGTAGGTTTAAGAGTTTAGAGGACTGATTTCTCTGATTTGTTGGCTTCATTGCCGCAGGATAGGTCTGCAGAAACGAACCAAGTCAGAATAGACCAGAGTTGGACCAGGACCAGAACTTTTGCTGTTCTGCAGAGCTAGTAAGTAAAATTTAGTAACATATGTTGTTAAAATGACGAATGACAATTCATGCGACTTAGTTCGCTGTGGTGACCGCTAAAGAAGGGAGCAACCGAAAGAAGAAAAAAGTTGTTAAAATGATGCAGGTTTAAGAGTTTAGAACATTGTAAGAGTGTGGGAAGAGTTTCTAATGCCTTAATATAAAGTTTACTGTATTTGAACTTGAACTACTGTATCCCTACTTTGCGGTTTTTCACTCATCGCGGGGTTTCAGGATACGGGTCCCCTGCGATAAATGAGGGACTACTATATTTATAAAAATCAGTGAGGATGCACAGTCAACGCACAGGGCCCAGGGGATTTGGCATCCTCAGAGTCAGAGAGTCTTTATTGTCATTTGCACCACATGTGGTACATGTGCTGAAACAAAATTATGTACACAGGGTCCCAGTTACATCCAAATAAAATGTAGAAGAAAAAATTACTAAGATCTAAGATGTGAACTAAGAAAACACCAACTAAAAATACACTAAGCACTAACATCATAGAATAACACT
>JARVGV010000001.1:58830572-58846452 GCA_031762435.1 Hypsolebias longignatus
ACAATCACAAGAGAGAAGTACAGTTTTTTTTTTTTTTTTTTCTTTCTTTTTTTTTTATTTTTTTTTTTTTTGGAATGATCTCGGTTTGTGGAAATAAAGTTAAATTGACTGGATTGACGAGCTCATGGCTAGTTAGTTGTCAGTTTCACCTTTCATGGTTACTATACACATAGAATGATATGATTATTAGCAAGCAGGAGCAGCAGGAGCAGGTAGCTGTAGCACTTTTAGTGAAGTACATTTCAAGAAGAATGTTATAATATTTGGTACCACTTTACAATAAGGCTCCCCTTATAGATGGCTAAAAATAGTTTATAGATACATTATTAATTGCTCTATAAACACATTATAAATCATTAATAATTGTTTATTATGCATTAATTAAGGGTGACAGAGACAAAACTGACCAGTTTTTTGCCAAATAGTGAGGCAAATCTGTTCACCTATATATTTCTTGTTAAACATTTCAGACTAAGTTACTACCTTGTAAGCACAATAAGAATTTGTAAACCTATTTTTTAGGATATAATACAGTATAAATATTTATAATGCTGTGATAAAGTACAATATTATATGCTAAAAATGGGTTTACAAATGCTTATTGTGTTTACAAGGTAGTAACTTAGTCTGAAATGTTTATTATAACAACTCTAGATGAAATATTGTAGGTGGGAGGTTTGGCTCAGTATTTGGCAAGGAACTGGTCAGTTTTGTCTCTCTGTCAACCTTAATTAATGCATTATCAGCAGTTATTAATGGTTTGTAAAGTGATTATAGAGAAATTAATAACATCAACTATTTATTAGTTAGCCATCTATAAGGGAAGCCTTATTGTAAAGTGGTACCCAATATTCTTGTTGGAATGTCAGTGTTAATAAAAACTGGTGGTAATGTAATGATACCATTCACTCGAAACACTATGATTTTTTTTATTTTTATTTTTTAGATTAGTTTGCACTTTGTATTAATATCACAGTCGTCTGCTTTGGTCTGGGCTGTGCTCAGACTAACTGTTAGCTCATAAGTCTGGTCAGAAATAAACATTATTTATTCAAACTGAGGTCATTCATTCAAAGAGCTTTTGGTTTATAACCTTTACACAGAAGCAAACAATGTAAAGGTTTAAAGCATTAAAACAGAAGAGTAACTCTGAAACAAAAACTTTGCAATCTTGTTGAACTTATTGTTTAATTAGCATTTTAAATTATCATACAATGTGACAGGAAATGACTTGTTCTAATGATTCTGAAACTGGAAGTTAGTAACAGTTTTGAATATTTTAGTTTGCTTCCCTTGGATGGCATGGCAATACTTTTATAACAATAATAAATGTGAAGCTTAACAAATAATCTTTATTTTTTGGTTTGGTAAAATATTGTGGTCTTGTTAGGACAATACAGATTACCATAACAAATACAAGCTTTTATTTTTCTGACAAATTTTATTTTTGATGTTTTTACCGAAGTAAACTTCTTGTGGCACAAACCGGGGCAGCATGACATGACTAGAGAAACCATATTTTTTTGTATTTTCAAAAAATACAGGGTTAACACTGAACGCTGAAGTGCTTTGCTAACGTTAGATGAAAAAGTCAGAACTGAATTGTTAAAGCTAAAAGAAACAGAACACTGGCTAAAAGTCCAAAGAAGTAAAATGCAAGCTGAATGACAAAAGTAGCAAAACACTTGCTAAAAGCCAAAAGTACCAAAAAGCTCAACTGTAGCAGCAAAAGGCTAGCTGTAATAGAATAACTTTGATAAATCAGATTTCTTTTTTTAAACATTTTTTTAAAAGGATTTGATGGTTTCAATGTATGTAAGTACTGTGCCAAAAATGTTTCTAAAAAAATGTCAAATCAGAGATGCATGATATTGGATTTTTGGATGATATCCGATATGCCAATATGTTAAAAACTTATTTGGCCGATAACCGATACCAATACCAATATTATTTTTTTCCCTATACCTACTCACAGAGACTACATAGCTTTACCTGCTGTGGAATAAAAATACTACATTATTCTGCATGGTCTTTGTCAGTTTGGCCTGCTGACAAATGCAGATACCAAAAGGGGGCTGAAGGCATCCTTGCTAATGGGTTGCCATACAAAACAGCACCATATACAGTATACATGTATATATACAGGTAGTCCTCGACGTAAGGCGCCCTCGACTTACGGCAACTCGGACTTAAGTACGGGTATGCGGCGCAGCGTTAGCATACATTTCACATGTATTTCCTTGACTTGCGGCAAAAAATCCGGACTTACGAACGGGTGCGGCGCCACGTGTAATGAGTTCCGACACAGCAAAATCGGGTTACGAACGGTTTGTAGGTATGGAACCTGTTAGTAAGTCGAGAACTACCTGTAGTGTGAAAATCTGGTTCACATTGCCAGCACTAAGTCAGACCTCTTCAGGGTGACAGTACGATTCGGTCAATGCTTCCCATTGTCACCGACTCTGTTCATAACTTTTATTGTACAGAATTTCTCAGTTCAGCCAAAGGGTGAAAGGGGTCCGGTTCAGTGGCCTCAAGATTTCATCTCTGATATTTGTAGAAACCTGAGGCCATGATCTGAAAAGGGTACACTGCCCTTGCTGAGATGGAAGTGAGGTGCTGCCTCAATTGGAGGGATCTGAGTATCTCAGGGCTTTGTTACCTTATGGTAACTCATGTCCAAACAAGTAACCTTTTCATTATAGCCGGTCCTCACAGTCTGAGACCTCTCCAGGGCTTTCCACATCCTGCTCTTCCAAGGTTTTCCTAGGACCTCATCTCTCCACAGTGATTCACCTGTGGACCAACGATGTCTCATCAACTACAGCCATCAAACAAATCAGCTTGGGTCAATCTGCTCCACTCTCCACCAATACTCAACTCAACACCAGATCTTCTGGAAAACCCAGGACCCCTCCACTCCTCCTCGGGGTGCACCTACAAACACAAAACTGTAAGAAACGATTCTTCATTCAAAGATCATCATTTCAAGGATTGTCTGAGGATTCAAAAATATACTCACCTTGCCCTCTCCTCTCTTCCAGCCCTGTAAATACCTGGCACTGCTCCTGTAAGTAAAGTTCACTTACCGTTCGCATCCTTACTCTGTCGTTCCTTCTCAGTCTGCTTATTTTGGGGGTCACCACTAAATACAATCATGATACAGATCCATTGTGGTAAACCAGGAGCTGAGCTTGTGTTACAATGTTATGTTTTAAACAAGGAAGGTAAAACAAATTATTATTAATTTAACTAAATACACAGCACCTGCAGAGCCATTAACTATGTGCGCAGGGCAGGTGCAGATCCCTACATGGACCTGTCATTCTGTGTTTGTTTGTCGCTCCGTCCTGTCCTCTCAAACCCAACTGGTCAAAGCAGATGGACGCTCGTCCTGAACCTGGTTCAGCTGGAGGTTCTTCCTGTTAAAAGGGAGTTTTTCCTTTCCACTGTCTCCTTTGTGTTTGTTCAGGATGGGAGACTGTGATGAAGTGAAGGTTCAACACAATCCGTTGGTTTCCTTGGATAAACTTTTATTTACTAATTGTTTTTTATGTTTGTGAATGTTTCTGTTCATTGCCCTGAGACGACCTCTGAGACTTGTTGCCATATAAATTGAATTGAATTAAAATTATTTAACAAAAATCCAAACATATGCATCATCACTAGATGGAGTGTTGCATAAACATTTCATCATCTCAGCTCCAAGATCAAGATCACCAGTCAAGGTCATAGTTTAAACTAGATCTTTGCTTCTCTGAACCATTTCTACAGATTGTTGTATACAGTAGTTGTATACTAGTTTGTTGATGAGCATATAATGTTGTAATGTTATGCGGCACTTGTGTTTCTTTCAGCCCCGATTTTTAATCATTCACTGCCAAAAGACAAAAGACAGGAAATAATGTTTTGCTTCTCTGTGTGTTTGTCTCTCGTGTGATTAAAGTAAATGAACTACTGGACAGATTTTAATGAAACACAGTCAAATTTATTTATGCTTCTTTTGAAAATTCAACAGTCTATTCCTGTGCATATTAACTGATCAAGTAAAATAAAGATGCAGCTGCTGTTCGCTGTAGCCCACAATTTAGCTGATTGTTTTAGACAAGAATGTTCTTTATATAATTTAGTTGCCTTTCATCCTCAAAGCATACTTTAAGAATTAGATTTTTAGAACGCAGAATGTTTGTCTAAGACATCGACACTAACTGTTGGAGTCATCTCTTATTGCATGTTGGCAAAATATTTATTGAACCACTGCAGATATTTTATTGAAACGTTCCGCTGTCACTGGATGTACCTCTACAACATGATGGGTTTTGACTTTAGTCTAATTTATCATGGCTGCCACATCTAATCAACTGTAACCAACACAGACATGACTATAACTCAGTGAAAATTACTGATATTGAGTTGACATTTGGTGTGGTAGTAGGCTGAGAGTGATTAACATAACATACTCTGAATGCTACTAGAGCTTGCTGCATCTTATATCACGAGATTGATTAATATTTTTGTCAAGATTTGACCAAAATTGCTACAACTCCAACATCTTCAAAATGTGATTTTAGCCTTAAACAGGGTTAATAAGCCTTAAACAGCAGGCTAAACATTACCATATATTCCGCCGTATGCATCGCACTGCCCTATAAGTTGCATCAGTCCAAATGTGTCTAATAAAGTGGAAAATGCATAAATATGTCGCTTCGCTGTTGCATCTATTGTGTGTCACCGATGACAACCCGGAAATGTGGGCCGGTGTTGTGCCAAAAATCGATGGGCTGCCAATTGGTGACTGCGGGAGTGTGCACGGGAGGACTTTAACAAGAATTTAGCAAGATAACTACCTAAAAACAATTATTTGTTAGCTCATAATTCTAGCAAAAGTGTGTCTCAGTCTAACTTTTCCTTAATAAATACCATTTGATGGTCAAATCAGCTTCATTTCAAAAGCCAATACGCTAAAACATGAAAACGTAGAGGGAGAAGTTGCTGTCCATTTATTCAAAATTTAACAAGATAACCACCTAAAACAAGTATTTGTTTGCTCGACTTTATAGTAAAGGTGTGTCTCAGTTGAACTTTTACTTAATAAATGTACTTTGACAGTCAAATCAGTTACATTTCACCAGGGCAGCGCAGCAAAATGAAGCTAGTTTGGTTGCTTGAGGCATACGATGGTGGCAGGATATGGCAAGCCTGTCGTTAATAGCAACTTTTACCTATTACATGATACAATGGCATGCCTTACTACTCAAATGCCATCTAGTGGCTGAAAATGATAGTGTTCAATATTTTCAGTCAGAATGAATGAAAATGGTCACATCTCAGCCAAAACTTGGTTTATAAATATGGGGGGGGAAAATCCATAAATTTGTTGCTTCGGCCTATAAGTCACAGGGCATGTAAATTATACCAAAAAAACGTGACTTATACAGCGAAAAATACAGTACTTCAAAAACTGTGATGCCTTTTCTCTTTTTTAAGGTTTTTGTGCAATGAAACTGTAAATGTTACTTTATTACAACACACTCGTTCTGTGTCTAATTTTGTCACATAGAAGCACCTTTTTTCTCCCCGCCTTTGGTTGATCTGTTTCCTGTTCTTCAAATGGAACAACATTATTTGTCTTCCTTTTATCTCTGTAGATAATTAGTTGTGCATTTTGTTGTGTGTGTGTGTGCTAGCTTATTTTATTTGTTTTAGTGTATTTGTTCTGAGTTTCCATCACAAGCTTCACATTTACCTTGGCTGGTGATGCAGTTTTGGCTGCAAAGCCTTGTGGGAAAGTGTGTGTTTATGTTGGAAAGTGTCTTGACCGGAAATCTGGACTCTGGACTCAGTTGTGTCATCCAGCTGAAGGACCTAAAGTCACATGATAAACGCCCTCAGCTTGTAGCTTGTTGACATGCAGCCACTGTTCAAGTCCACGAGAATCTGCTTTATAATATTTTATATTATATTTTCTTTCTTTCTGTTGCTCCCTTCTTCAGGGGTCACCACATGCATGTTCATATTATAATACGGACATGCATTCTTCATCAGAAGTATAAAACTGTGCCTTTATCTGATATTTTTTTACCGTGTGAATAGTTATTTTTTTTACTCCTGCCATATAAAAAGGTAGGAAAAAAGCAATGCATCATCACTAGATGGAGTGTCAGATGCACTTTTCACCAAAAGGTCACAAATCAAGGCCAAAGGTCTTTGCCTGTCTGGTCCATTGCTATAGACTGCTGTATTGCTGTACAATGGTTTGTCAAAGGTTGTATGATGTGCTGCATGTGGTACTTTTGCATATATGCAGTTGTTGAGTTTCTGGGACATCATCCAGAACATCATGATGAACACCTACAAGCTGTTCTCCAGTGCCTTAAAGGCTTGTGCCTGCAGATGAACTTCACCAAAGCTCATTTGTTCCATCAAGCTTTCCATTACAGGGACATGCCATTCATTCATATTCATTCAAACTCATCTGCTCGCACAGACTCATGTTCGGGCTGCTGTTATTACACCATATTGTTTGCATTATTAGTGTTTAGCGAATATCTTAGATCTTTTGGTGTACTGTTTGGCCTTCATTTAGCGTACATATATTAGCTCCTTATTTACTGGTTCTTTTAACATTTTATATTTTTGCTATTGTTGGATGTAACTGGGACCCTGTGTACATACATTTGTTCCACCTTATGTACCACATGTGGTGAAATGACAGTAAACCTACTTTAACTTGAACATGTCATCTCTAAGGAGGGCCTGCACCACAGTCCAGATCAGCTGACTGCCATCACCGAAGTTCTTGCACCAAAAGATATGGAAGCTCATTTGTCATTCCTGGACCTCCTAATTCAGCAAGTTTCTATAATGGCTGAACTACTGTGAGAGCTACTTCAAACAAATACTCACACTGAACCAAAGTAGACATTTTATTTATAAACCTCCTCTATAAATATTAGTTTAAATTTTGAAAAAGTGTTCTAATGCTTGTGTGTGTTATAAAATAGAACACTCCATATTTTTTTCATGGAACAGTTCTTCTTCTGGTTGCTATTTCTGCTGTTTTTCTGTACTTTTTTCTTTCTTTTTTTTTTTTTTTTTTCTTTCTGCTGCTCAGGAGGAGAACTGCAACAGCACATGCATGAATACCATACCATACCATACCATGCCATTTTATTTATAGAGCACTTAAAACAGCGCCAAGGTCAACCAAAGTGCTGTACAAACACAAAAAACAGGCAACACATAAGCAACATACAAAATGAAGTCAAAATGAAGTCAAAATGGCAATAAATGGTGAGCGTTCTCCACCCTGATTAGATTTTTTAAAATTACTTTATTTAAACACCAAAGTTCATGCTCAACAATTCAGGTATAAAGTCCAACAATGTTCAATCAGGTCATCTGGACAGTTTCTTGTTTGTGCTGAGACGTTTTGTCTGTCATTCAACAGATTTCTTCAGTCTGAGGAAACACCAAACAGAACTGATTCTCCAACAACAGCATACTCCATAGTGGAAAAATGCAGCTTGCTGGTGCTAAGATGTCCTCCGGGGCCCTTCCTCTCCCTCATCATCTCCTCTGAGACAGTCATGTCCAAGTGGTTTTGTTTAGTGGTTCCTCAGATTGAAGAAGTCTGCTGGATGATGGATTACTTACATTTTATAAACAGTGGGGGACTGAGCCTTGTGGCACACCATTAGTGACCACTAAATAGCTAGATGAAGTACCATTATGTAGAACACATTACTACCTCCGACCTGAGCGTTTGAGAACCAGCCAACAGTGTGATCTGAGAAACCAATATCTGAGAGTTTGTGGCATAAGATGTCATGATCTACAGTATCAAAGGCTTTGGACAGGTCTAAGTAAAGTCAAAGTTTCTTTATTCGTCACTCGCACCACATGTGGTACATGTGGTAGAACAAAATTGTGTACACAGGGTCCCAATTACATCCAACAATAGTATAAATTTTAAAAGAAAAACCGTAATAAGTTCTAAGATATGAACTAAGAAAAATGCTAATGTGCAGCACAGTAATACTTAACATCCAAAGCTTTAACAATATAATTAAAAACCTTTAGTGAAGCAGCCATTGTGCTGTTGTTTCCTGAGGCCAGACTAGAGAGAAGATAAAATATTAAGAGCAGTGGTGGAGAAAATACTCAAACAATGTACTTGAGAAAAAGTACAAATAAACACAAAAATGTACTCTAGTAAAAGTAGAAGTACCATATTAATGTTTTTACTTAAGTAAAAGTAAATAAGTACTTGCTTTTAAAAATACTTAAAATATTAAAGTAAAAGTACTTGCTGAATGTATTACCTAATGCAATGGTCTACAAAATCATCAATTGTGCGTACTGTATGAATATTTTCTGTAATACATTAATAATGTTGAGTCATTTTAATGAACAATGCTGCAGATAATACATGGTTTTATTGTGCGACACAGTTCACACTTGGACTTGGGATTCTGTGCGTCAGAATTTCAGGGATGACATGCAGAGTCATTGCTTGTCATTAAGCAAAATAAGAAAGAGGAATGATTATAACTTTGAACGTTTTGATTTAACACAAAGCAGAACCAATGTGTCATTTTAACTGCAGTAAAAACATTTCATTAAAAGTTGTCTGTCTGGTAAAAAAAAGGAGTGTTAGACCTAACAAAGGAACAGGCTTTGATAATTTCACCTCCAGTTTGTCATCAACTCTAATTAAAATAGTGTCTAGTCAAACCTTGTAATGGGTCAATAGTGAACAATATTTTAACTTCCTGACACCATTTTCAAAACTTGGACCTGAATTCCGAGACATTTGGAGACATCTCTTGTCTCCTGTCCTAACATGAACTGACACATGTTAATATTGCAGCTAGAATTTCTTGTTCAAGTTCAAAAGAAGTTGGTTTTCAAAGGTTTTTTTTGAGTCCAGTCTGTCTCTTCAGGGATAGAGAATCTGTCCTGCTCTACTGAACAGTCTTTTGAGTCTTTCAATAATATTTCAATAGTCTTTCAATAATCTAAGAGTCTTTCAATAATATTTCAATAGTCTTTCAATAATCTCTCAAGAGTCTTTCAATAATGCCATGGGTGTTGTGTATCTTCTGGCTGAATCTCTGTGGTGGAATCCAGTTTGGGTGTGTTAGTGATGCTGTGGGTGCTCCCAGCTCAATGACATATATACTAGAATATACATCATTGGTCCAGCTCTTCTTGAAAGCAGATCTAATTTTACCTGTCCACTTTGCAGTGATTCAATGGACCAACTCCTCTCTCGACATCAGCTACTTTCAAACTAATGACAAATCAAAAAGCTGCAACGTGAATGTAACTTATAACTCTGCACATTATAGAAATGTAATGTAGTAGAAAGTACAGATACTTCATGTAAAATGTAGTGGAGTAAAAGTAAAAGTACCTGAATTTAATTCTACTTAAGTAAAGTACAGATACATGAAAAATGTACTTAAGTAAAAAGTACAGTAACAAAGTATTTGTACTTGGTTACATCCCACCACTGTTTTTAATAAATCGTTCACATTTTCTGAAGTGGGATTCTCTGGAAATGATATGAACATCTATCATCTTACCTGCTATAGATGGCTTTGGAATGACATGGGCTTGAAGGAGCAGTAGAAACCTGACAGGTTTGACAAGCTAGCAGTTTGCCCAAGCCTGAAGTGGTTTCCTGGTATTACAATAATTCTAGTATCAAAGATGGCAAAGCATGTTATGCAAAATCCATTTATTAAAACTTTACATCATCATCATTCACATTACGTGGTTTTTCCTGACACAATATGAATATAAATCCCTGAAGAATGTGTTGTAGGTTGCACTGGACATCTGGCTTCTTGCTGCTGATGCTGCATCTACTTGTACTTGTTAATAACGATAGACTTTAACTGAAACAGATGGTAATGTTGTTTATAACATTTATGTGAATTTTTGTCATTTTTGAAAAGGGACTTGTTTTGCGGGCAGTATTCTACAAAGTACTTTGACCTTGGCCTTATTTTGACTAGTCAGTACCTCATCAGTTGGATCAGAGTTTAACTTCTCCAAACTGAGGCCAACTCAACCTCAAATATAGTGTTTTATGCTACTTGTAATATATTGTTTCTTGTCATTTTTGGTCAGAGGTGGAAAAGTTAAGCAGAGGCTCAAACACTTATTACCAGAGTGAGTCCCTTCTCTGGTTTAGTTTTCACTTCTACCTTGAAAAGAAGACGTATACTGTACCTTACTTTCAGACAGGTTACTCTGTGCCTGAGATCAAAAGGCATTGTTCTCACCTGTCTAAAAAGAGCCAGAGGAAATAAATGCTACACAGGGTGACAGAGCCATTTCAGACATGAATGGTGTACCCACTGGGCACAACAAAGAATCCCAGCACAGAGCCAGAGTATTTGAGGCTGGCTCTTATTCTAAATGCATTCTTCAAAACATCTTCAGCAATAAAAACATATAAATCTTTTATGCATAGCTGAATATTTTTTAATGAAATTTCCCAAGTAAGTGAAGTTTGCATACTGTGTTAAATTTATTTCTTCCTTCTCTTCCAATGCTTTTCTTTTCTCTAACAGTTTTAATACAAACATGTAGGTTGAGTGGTGATTCTAAATTGCCTGTGGGTTTTTTGGGTGAGCCTGTCCAAATCTGTGTTGCTCGTCTGATGGACTAGCAACCTGTCATGTACTTTGTCTCTCACTTTTTGTCACTTAGGATCGACTCCCTTTGAAAATCCTGACAAATGGCAATATATAAAATGACTGTTGTCACTGGGGGTGGGGGGGGGGGACAACACCCTTCATATGTTTCTTTTTACCAAGCTTCTGACATTGTTTGCTAGTAGTTCCTGTCATGCATCATCTAATACTCTTGTCATTAAGTATATTTGTGCAGTGGCAGAAATTAGCTTCTTATTCTGAATAAAACAAATTATCTTCTCTGTAAATTCTGTATTCTGAATCAACTATATACATGCTCAAAGTCAGTATTCTGCATTGCTTTGTGGTCTAGATTAACTCATGCCTACTTCCAGGGTATAAGCAATAATCATATTTGACTTTGTTTCAGCTGCTCTGCAGTCTGCACTTTACTTAAATAGTAAATGGTTTGCAGTTCTGTTTTTGTAGAGTTGTTGACCAATCATTGGTTTCATATTACAGTAAAGATTGCAATCACTTTACACAAACTGAACAATACTGATTATTGTAGTGAATCAGTGTTGATGTGAGGTTTATGTTTGATGCAATACTTTCATCATCTACTTATGTTGAAAAAGTCACACACAAAGACAGGAGAAGATTTTATCCAGTTTACTTGCAAGGGCAGAGTTCACATACAGGGATGCTATATTTATTTATTTATAAAAAAAAAATGTTCATTTTTAAAATGCAATACAAAACAATCACATAAAAGATAACATACAAAATATTAAAAAAAATGAAAGGTAGAAAAAAATCTTATTATAAATGCCCCTTTATTAAAAAAAAATAGTTCAAACAAAATTAATCTTCAAGTAACAGAACAAAATGAATAACTCTTTCTATTTTTTAACACTAATACTATACAGTACACATTAAGCTACTTCATATACAGTGTATTTTTTAACAATTCAGTTTTGATCATTTTCTTAAATGTACACATTGACTTGGCATTTTTAACTTCATTCTCCAAACCATTCCACAATCCAGTTCCTTGGATTGAGGTAGACCGTCCCTTCAAACTAGTTCTGTGTTTTGGTATTACAAATATCCCTGTCCCCTTAAGATTAGAACAACTTTGTCTTTTAACAAACTGCATTTGGATATTTAAGGTAATGTGTTAATCTGAGCCCTATACAATATTATAATCTACCAAAACATGGAACACAGGAAATATGAAGTGGTGTGTGAAAATTTAAAAATAAATATTCTTCAGTGTGACCGAAAGTCAGCTGCGTAACTTTTATTCCAAACAACTGTTAAGTCATCACAGTGTTAAAACCATTGACAAAATAATATGGACATATTTATCTGTATTATAAGATTTTTACCACCACGTAAGAGTTAGACTTATGGGGTAGTTCCAAACTGACTATTCCACTGTAATGTTTAGAAAAAGCAGTAACTGAGTGACTATTGGACACTTGTAGAGTGGTTAAAGGACAATGATCATTTTGACTCAAACGAATGGGATAGGTTTAATTAAAAATAACAACTAAGATAAACTACTACTGCTTACTACTAGTACTATTCCTACTTCACGGTTTTTTTACTTATCGTGGGTCTTCAGGGTACGGATCCACAGCAATAAACGAGGGACTGCTGTATCTGTTCAGTTTTTCCTTTGTCATTGTTCCTTCATGCTGTAATGTTTCTTGTCTTATGAATGTTTGTAAAGTAGCAGATTTTAAGATGTTGAAAGACTCGTCTTAGGTTTTTCCAAAGTTGAGCAGTTTTGTGCCATTGAACTTCATCTTATTCCTTAAAATGGCTGATTTGTATTTACTTGATGAAAAGGTTGCAATAGTTGCTTTGCTATTGCTGTTTTATGGCATTTGGGCATTAATTGTTCCTTCCAAACTCTGCTGCTGCTCGAAAGAGATGTTAAGCCCAACAGTTAGCAATAATTAAACATAAGAGAATGGTGCCAGACTGCACGGACATCGGTTTATAATATTGTGACATGGCAGTTAGAGGTGTTCCTAGTTATTCTTAAGGATTCACATTCAGAGTTCATGGACTTTGAAATGTTTTCCGTGTTTCTCATGCGGTCTTAAGACTACTCTGCCTGGAACAAATACCAAACTGCAAACTGCATTCTTTGTTTTCCACTTGTGGTGACTAGTTGGGGTTAATTCAAAATAATTAGAAATCAAATATCTTACCAGATTTTTGGTTTACTAAAAAGAACATCTGGAAATGGGCGAATGAGAACTTAAGTGTGTGACTGACTAAGTAAAGCAAAGGAAAAGCGTTGACAAGGCAACGACAGCTCATTATCTTGTCGGCCATGCTGGTCCACGGCACACCATTGATGGATGCCAGAGGAGAGCTTGGAGCAGACGGACGGGGTTGCACCCTGCATTCCATACAAAAGACGACTGAGCAGGAATAACACATCCACAAAATGACATGTCGGGGCTGTAATCCTGGATTACCCGTCTACCACTCTCCTTCGCTGTGGTTCTCTATGTTGCACGCTCTCCATCATAAAATAAATCAAACAGCAGCTCAGCCTTGACTGCTGTGAGGCTTCATTTGATCTGTTTTGTCAGGACACAAAGTGTGTGCAGTGGGATTCCTGCTATCTCCCCATTCCTCCACTAATTCTCTGCTGGCCAGGTCTGGACGAGATGAGTGGTGCAGGGGATGGCAATAAGGCAGTTAAAGAAGTCAAAGAAAAGAATGGGTTGCATCCTTAATGCATTGTGCCCGTTTGATTGGATGATTGATGATATCTGTTGTACTCAACGATGCAAACTGTCTGCTTAACTTATCTTCCAGTGATGTGCAAAGGTCTTTGTGGCAACAGCTCCAAAGTGACAAAACACTGTGAGGATAAAGGCACAACTTGTAACATTCTTCAGCTTTATTCAGTGTTCGAGATAAGACACCGTATTATTAAAAAGCCTAAATCATTGAACTCAGGTTAACAAATATATTGATGAATAGGTATAAAAATGTTTTGCTTTCCTTAAGGAGTTTCAATCTAGTTTCTAATAACTTTATAATTTTTCAAGCTTATCAGTTGACTATAATTGGGCAGCACAGTGGATTAGTGGTTAGCTATTTTGCCTCACGACAAGAAGGTTCTGGGTTCAATCCCCTTTATGTGTGGAGTTTGAATGTTCTTCTCATGTTTGCTTGGGTTTTCTCTTGTTATTCTGGTTTCTTCCAACTGTCCATAAATGTACATGGCATGTTGCCTTCAGGCCCAGGCCTACTTAGAAAAAGAGATCTGTGATTTTTCTGTGTGAATAAAGGTTAATAAAATACCGGTAATAAGTTTATATCTGTGGGTTTAAGTTCGAGAATTGTGCCGCTCGTGGTGGCTGCAAGTTGGAGTAGCTCTGTTACTTTCATTCTGAGATTGGTTTTTGAAAACTTTAATTCCTATTTTTCTTGATGTAAATCCCTTTTTGGATGATTGTTTCCTCTGGTGTCTGATGCTGTTAAGCTGGAAGGATTTTTACTGACATGTGTTGCCATAACAACAAGGTGGTTTTTACAACCAAGAGCAGTTGATTAACATCTCAAAAGCTCAAATAATATATCAGCTACAGCCCAAATCTCAAATGAGTTGAAAAAGAGGCACCGTGGATGCATTCCCATCTCCCTGCCGGCTGTGCTCAAGTGCCTGACCACTGAGATCCTGGACATGGTACATGGCTTGTGACAAAAGAAGGACCAGGATCACTTACGACACCTGCAGCCGGCTGGCTGAAGTAACAAGGATCTCATCAGGCTGCTGGGAAGAGTGACCATCGTTCTGGGAATAGTCAGCCCAGCATTTAGACAGTCCTGAAGCCTGGGAGAACCAAAAGGCCATCCAAGTCTGGGTGGATGGATTGGACGGCATCTGCGGCCAGTTTCTTCAGAGGTGCTGTGGGACGGACCTTTACAAGAGATCCTTCCTACCTACAGCATCAGCATCTATAACATTTCTTAATGAAATGAAGATAATGAGTTACAACAACATTTAATTTCCTTTTGGGATTCATAAAGAATTTTTGAGTTGAATTTAAAGTCCTGTTTGGTACCATTTAATCATGTTAGTGTTTGCAAATTTCAGATGTATTTTTCTTTGTTCGCATTATGGAAATGTCTTGGTTGTATTTGGCAATTTTATTACACATAAATGTAAATTATAAACTTCTTTATTGTGCAGGCTCATTGTGCTCCCGATGATAAGCAGCTTTGTTGGTGAGGACTTTCTCTCAGACTCCGTTTACGGCCACTAAACCGTCCAGGCACACCCCTGACAAAAACCTTTTATGTGAGCTCCGTCTTCAATGTTCTTTTTCCAACTTGTAGCAACTTCACTTTACTTTTCTAATTCTCAGCAACAGCATGTGTTCTGCTGCAGGTGTTTATCCAGGAATACATCTAAAAATATAAATAAAGAAAAGAAACGAGTAGCAGAAAAAAAAGATTTGGTGTATTTTTCCTGTTCACAAATTGCAGGTTCTAGTTGAAAACATAGTGGCAGCTTTCAGAATTTTAAGCAGGCACAAATAATCACATAACTGTGAGCAGACACTCTTGGATTCCTTTAAGGAGCTTTGTTCATCCCATGTGTTTATCATATTCTGGAGCAACACGTCTCGCTGAGGCCAACAAACATTCTTTTGGCTGACGCAAACAATGATGCACTGATAAGCCTGGTGCGACCGAGGAATAACTTTAATTAAATGTAATCTGAACAAATATGAAGGCTGACCTATGGAACTTAAAAAATTAGGGTTGTGTCTTTTTTAAACAGCAGCATTTATTTTATATATTTCAAACAGTTTTGTGCAGCTGCTCTATTTGAAAATGTATGGTCTTCTTTTTGTTTCCGTTGTCTCTTTATCAACCAGTCTAGTGAGCAGAAAATGAAGAGATGATGTTTGTTTCATGAGTTTTGTCCATCTCGAGCTCAATAATGTGACTTTCTGGACTGAAATTAATTAAAAAAAATTGTGTTGGCAAACTGAACACTAAAATAAGCTCGTGATTAAATTAGTTGTAACCTGATTGTAACAAAACTGTCTTTAAATGATGGTTTACTGATGTGGATGACATGAAATGATAGTCTTTCTGAATTAAACTTACTGTAGTGATATAACCTCTCCGTCCATCTTGTCCCAGATGACCTTTCTGGGGACAGACCATATAATTCCATTAATTTG
>JARVGV010000001.1:58925803-58935841 GCA_031762435.1 Hypsolebias longignatus
CGCTCCGACTTACGGCAAATCGAGTCACGAACGGGCCGTAGGAACGGATCTCGTTCGTAACTCGGGGACTGCCTGTATAAGAAAAAAATTTAAAAATAAAACACCATAAAATAGTTGCAACATACACATTATGCAAAAAAATAAATAAAATAAAAATAAGTGACTTATAGGCTGGAAAGTATGGTATCTCCTAAAATCTGTGGCTCATTTGAGAATACTTTGTTATGACATCTGGTAGTGCTGCATCATACAATGTAGACAAAATTTGCAATAAACTGTTAGGAAAAAGTGTGCAAGCCAATTTTGGCTACATTTTGGCTACATGAGAAAGTGCTTCTGTCTCTCATTAACTTGACAACCAGGAAACGAGATAAAACAGGTCTGTGGTTACCATGGTGACCATAATGAGATGCTGGCAGCAGTTTTGATTTACATTTCAGTTCATGTTTCAATGTTCAGGCAGTTTTTTTTTTTTTTTTTTTTTTTAGCTTAAATTACTACAAGGTTATGTTGTAGTTTTGGGCAGGATCTACACCCTTCAAAAAACTTTCAAAGGTTTTGAGTTTATTACTTTTATTCATAACATCCTGAATAAACTTACATTTTTCTTATTGAGTCCTAAACCTTTTCCTGCGTGTGTGTGTGTGTGTGCGTACATAATTTCCCACTTATGTCAAATACATCATAGACTCAAAATAAAATTGAATTTGTCCATAAAATAATAAATCCGTGTCACTAATAAGATGAACAGGTCTAAGCTGATCTGAATAAAGTATTTTATACAGGGAATTAGATGTCCCCAAAATTGGACACATGGTCTCAGGAGGATGCCCCCCACTCCCCGCCCCCCAAATATTACATGCATTCCAAAATGTTTGTTCAAATTATTTCAAAAACAATTTTTGTTTCAAAATTTCTAAATATAAATAGTCATTTTAAATAATGAACTCGGATTATTTTTTTCATTTTTTTTTGTAATCTAACTAAAGTGCCTCTAAAAATAGCTGTTATTAGGTTTTTGTCCTCCGATGAATTAAGTCGTACTGCTTGTTGGTCAATCAGATACCAAAATGTGTCGTATGGATCTGACCGGAGCAAACAAAGCACACATCTGGGCTCAGTGCCAGCAAAAATCACATCCTGTGCACGAGTGATTCACATTGGGAAATGACAGTTACCTCAGACTCCATTTTGTTGTCTATTTTCCTGCTCGTGCTCATACTCTTCTGCAGAGAAATATGGAGGACCCACTTGAGAAAATAATTTGGCATACAGGCCTAACACTCAAGCAAACCTAACACTTTCTTCAGAGATGAGGAGGAAAGTCAAACAGATCAACAAAATCCAGATTTCATGAAAAGATGAGATGGTGTTTGCCAATGTGACCTTCCATGTTGGGTGGAAGATCAACCTTTGGGAGGTACGAATAGCTGAAAAGTTACCCCTGATGAGGTCAGGCTATGCAAACACACACTCACCATCTCCCAGACGCACCTACAGCCCACTCCTAACCTTTGGCAGAAACTCGACAAATACGTAGATATGAGGTGCAATAACACCCGACGTGATGGGTTCCTCTCATTGCCCTAAAAAAGAACATGCCTCCAACAACATGTGCACACACCACGCTTTCCAACTCACACATCTCCCTTTAGTTTGCACGGACAGAGGGAGAAGCAGCACTGCAAGCAGAGGAGAAAGAGGAGGGTGGTAACAGTGGGAGTGAGAGAGAGGGAGAAAAACCAGGAGAGGTGTCGCCTTTCCTCACTGATCCCTTATGCTAAGAGGGATTTGCATACATTTTTAATCAAAGCAAATTAGATCATAACCAAATGAAATCACGCTTTCCAGCCACCCCCTCCTCTGTCTGCCTCCAGTTCCATCCACCCACCTATTTCTCATCATTTAATTATAGTTGCTAATAGGTATGGTTAGAGCAAAAAGAAATAATATATATAACTTGCAGATAAATCTAATAGAAAAAAAATACAGACCTGGAAACTAGATGGGAAATATATTTCCACCTATAGTGGACTGAATAAAATGAATAAAATTGTTGACTGCCGCCCCTGACACGTTCATTGGCTCTGCTACTGTAGCTGTCAAACATGTAACAACAAATGCATAGCAACAAATCAAATGCAAACTCTAACAAAGCGAGCTCAAACGTTGGCTAACAGAACAGTCGCACACCACAGAAACTAGACACCTCCTCCTACATTCCTCTCCACACCCTATGCTGATAAACAGATTGGTATCAGCGCCCACAAGCAGCTATTGCCAACAGTTGTCCAATAATTCAGTCACAACCCTATTATAGACACTCATCATGAGGTCCACCTCTTCACCAGAAATATAAAAGACTGCAGAAAAATCGCTAACACAATTTGTCAATTTCATCCGTCACAAAGGAGAAAAACATCACATCTTGCACGTTTGTGCACGTGCATGCGCCAAAAATGTCCTTGCACGTTTACACAAACACAGATAAGCATGTGTGCTGTTTGCATGATGTATTTTTGTTTCTTTCACCGAAGCGCACACACACAGACAAACGTTGCACACGGGTGCAGGAAGGTGCCTGTGGGCCTATTTGAAATGCAGACTTCCATGTCCTAGTAAATGATATTAAAAGTCATATCATGAATTAATCAGCAGGCAGGGTCCTAATGTCTCAAAATTTTCATGCAGCGAAAAGAACATGGAGAGAAAGCAGAAAAGACGGAAGAAGCGTGCAATTAACAGTGACTAAAAAAACGGGGAAAGCAGTAGAAGAAAGCACATGACATACATACAAACTGAGCTTCTAACTACCTTGTAACTTAAATCAGTCTGAACTGTATTTTGATTTCAGAGAATAATTTACATGCCATGTTTGTATGTTTGTTGCAAGTGATGAAACAAATAAAATTATTCTTTTTTTTTCCTCTATAGTAACCATTTTTGTTGAGATTCCAACTGTTATCACTAATTCAGCAGCACATATTTTCTTTGTTTTATTTTTAATTAACATTGTGCTCTTTAAGTTTTTCTGCTGTGACCACCTCCTTCATACCCATCTGCTCACACAGACTCATGTCCGTGCTGCTGTTGTTCATTGTATTGTGTTTGTACTATTTGTGCTGAGTGTTGCTTATTCTTAGTTTAGTGTATTTCTTAGTTTATTTCTTAGATCTTACTACTGTTTTTATTTTACAATTTATATTTTTGTTGGATGCAACTGGGACCCTGTGTACACAATTTCACAGACACCATCAAAGACATCTACATCTTCAGATGCAGGAAGAGGGCCACCTGCATCATGAAGGACCCCACACACCCAGCACACACTTTTTGCCCCACTCCCCTCAGGAAGGAGGATAAGGAGCATTAAGTGTAGAACAACTAGACTGAGGAACAGCTTCTACCCTGAGGCTGTTAGACTCATGAATCTGTAACCAGGATCCAGTAATTCTGAGTCATTTCATCTGGACAGTGGATGAATGAGCTTCAACTTTGTTGCCTGTAACCAGGATAATCACTATGAAAAAAATCACATCATGTTACTGCTAATCTGTTTCATGTTGCTGCTGATCTGTTTCGTGTTGCTGCTGATCTGTTTCGTGTTGCTGCTGATCTGTTTCATGTTGCTGCTGATCTGTTTCGTGTTGCTGCTGATCTGTTTTATGTTGCTGCTGATCAGGTTTGATTGCGACCTGCAGCTCTTCGCGCCTCTCCACTCAGATTCTGTGCTTCGCATGTCTTTGTGATGTCTCGACTCTGAATCCTTATTTTTCCTGAAGTCTGAACTAAAAGTCTGAATCTGTGAAGATTATGTTCGTATGTTGCTGCTGATCTGTTTCATGTTGCTGCTGATCAGTTTCATGTTGCTACTGATCTGTTTCATGTTGCTGTGTTCATGCGTGCTCATCTGCTCATGTTTGCGCTGCTGTTCGCCGTATTGTTTTTGTACTACTAGTGCTTAGTGTATATATAGCTAATGTTTGTCTTAGTTCATATCTTAGATCTTATCAATCAATCAATCAATCAAAAACTTTATTTCAGACACACATGGTCCATAAACAAAAACAAGCAAAAAAAAAAAAAGATAATGCCAACAGGACACAAAAAAAATAGAATGTTCTTTCATTGCCTTGTAAATTAAGGCGCCTGTGATTCCACCCACTAGCAGAGAACCTAACAGAGCTTTGTACGAGGTTGGTCAAAGTATAAATGATGCTTTTTACAGAGTTGTTAGTTTTTCTTTTACATTTTATACTTTTTATGGATGTAACTGGGACCCTGTGTGCACATGTGGTACATGTGGTGCGTATGACAAACAAAGAACCATGAAGCCTTGAAATGAGTTCTCGTAACTCAATGAGACCAGCAGTATAAATAAAGTAGTGTACCGTATTTTTCAGACTATAAGGTGCATTACATGAAACAAGTTCATTTTGACAGATTTTTGAGTTCCATGTACCACATAAGACCGGTTCTAGGTCAGTAAGCACAACCAAAATGAATACATAAAGCGCACCGGATTACAAGGCTCACTGTCAATTTTTGAGAAAATTAAAGGATTTTAAGTGCGTCTTATAATCTGAAAAATACGGTAAATAAATAAACGTGCTAATGATGAAGCGTTTTGTCTCCTTCCAGCCTGCAGCAGCCACAGCTGTGACGGCACCGACGATGGGCTCCTGGACAACATGTACCTTCAGTCTCTGGAGGGCTTCGTCACCGTGGTAACGACGGACGGCGACATGATCTTCCTGTCCGAGAACATCAACAAGTTCATGGGCCTCACTCAGGTACGTCAGCTCGCTCCTGCAGGAGGAGATCTTGGAGGTTTGTCCCCTTCAACGTCTGCCTCGGAACTTATTTACACATCTAGCTGCCGTGCACGGAAACACCTCTTCCAAGTTTATAGCTTTGCAGTGTCTATTTTTTTCATCCATTTTTGTCTCTTTTAGATCCAGTTCGGTTTATTTTGCAGCTCCACGGCTACAAGCAGCAACTTGTCCACTCCAAATCTGTTTTTCTTGCAACACAATTAAATCCATTCAGTCCAATTTATTCCAGAGCAAACCAGTTCTGACTCCGTGGACGGCCGTCAAAGGATCATTCAGAGCCACGCAGCCTTAGAAACATGAAATGTCCACCGCAGCATGGTTTCATGAAGAGATTTTAGAATCACTTGCCCAAATGAAGTTGTTGCCCAATAATGATCTTTCCATTTTTCTTCTGAAATGTTGCATCTTGGTCGGTTTGAGTGGTGTTCTGTTGAGACGTCGTTTTGTGTCATGAACCCACCGTTAAAGCAGCAGAGAACATTTAACCATGTTTCTAACCTCCCATGCTGTTTAAAGTGATGATGTCACTGACGGTCACTGACTTTAGCTCTGCACAACTTTCTGATTAGTTCTTCGTGGAAGTTGTTTCTCCCCGTCACCAGCTTCTGTCTAAATTAATACCTACCTCTCGCACAGTGACTGCTGGATACGGGACAGTGAACAATGGCTTCACCGTTCACGTCAAAGCAGAAAGTTCGAGTCCACGCAGACAAAATATCTTACTTCAAAGCGTCACATCCAGGAGCGTAGCCTGTGCTGGGGAGAGGTGGGGACTCAGAGCCTTCAACGCCTTCAGAGAAGGTCTAAGAGTTCAGCACATATTAAATATTATATTTAGAAATTTTATTTAATATTTGCTTTATATTAAATAAATTTTCAGTGTTTTTTTTTTTTTTGTAAACTACTTTTCAGTTAGTCAAAAAAAAAAAAAAAAAAAAAAAGTTTAATTCATGAAAATCCAGTTATCCAGTCAGATTCTTATAACTGTTTGTCTCCAGGCAGAAACATGTTTGAAGCGTCTTTCTGATTGGTCAGAACATCACTGTCAGCAAAGAAGGCTGAGCTCAGTCAGAGGCTCTGCAGGAGGAGTTAGTTTAATAACTGACAGGAAAATTAGCCAATCAGAACACTCACGTAGAGTGGGTGGGACCAAAACACGGGGCTATGAGCCTTCGGGATGGCCTTGCAAAGCATTTATTTATTTATTTATCTTTGGATCAAAAAGATTTGTAGTGCATTCATTTGCAACCTGGAAATTTTAAATTCCCCACAGAAATTGTAGTTACTATTAAAAATGGCAGGTTAAATGTCAAATTTACATTACCATGAATAACTGTCCATATTAAAGTTATGTTTTGGTTTCATGACATGAAACTTTACAGACATAGTCAGTTCTGTGGGTTGATGTTAAATTTCAGTCTGAATTGTTGAAATTACATGTTGTACTTGAATGTAAGAGGCTATGGGAGCCGCAGGGCCTTCTGGGTAATCTTGACAGAAATGGGTGAACATTTTCAGGTTCTGTGTTCAGCTGGGTCGTCCCTGTTGGTTCTATGTTGTGTTGAGGTGGGTTTCTGTTCAGGTTGTTGTTCGTGACTGTAAATAAAATGCCACAATGAGTCAGATGCTGGACCTGATGGATGCACATCTGTACAGATAAATAATCTTCAGTTTGAATCACAATAACGCTCAGTTGTAGGAACATTTAAAGATTGCCACCTAATGGTTGGAGGCTTCATTCTGACAAGAAATAACGACACTACTCAAGATACCAATAATAGCACGCTGTTATGTCTGTTCAGTGAGACATTACAGCAAATTTTTATTACCGTACTTGCCGCAGTACACGTCGCACCTCCGTATAAGTCGCATCGGTCTAAAAATGTCTAATAAAGTGGGGAAAAAAAAACAATAAGTTGCTTCGCCGTATAAGTTGCATCTATTATGTGTCACTGCTGACCACCTGGAAAAGTGGGCCAGTGTTGTGCCAATAATCGATTAGCTGCCAAATGGCGGCCGCGGGAGCATGCATGGGAGGACTTTAACAAGAATTTAACAAGATTAACACTTAAAAACAATTATTTGTTTGCTCGACATTATAATAACAGTGTGTCTCAGTTTAACCTTTTCTTAATAAATGCACTTTAATGGTCAGATCAGTTGCATTTTGCCTGGGCATTGCGGTGAAATGCAGCTGATTTGACGTTTGCTCCAGGAGTTCTGGAGTGAGACGAAGGTGACTAGGCAGGCCAAGTGAAACACCCACATCTGCCTCCACCCTCATTTGCCCCACTTTTGGCCCCTGAGCAAGGGCCTTAATCCCCACCATTTGATCCCAAAAACAGGTCTCTTTTGAAAATGAGTTCTCGTGACTCAATGAGACTACCTGTATAAATAAAGATTAAATGAAAAAAAAATGGTACTGTACTCAAATGGTACTAATGAACTCATCAGATCTCAGCCAAAAATTGGGTTGTAAATATGGGGAAAAAATCATGTTAGTCATTTCGGCGTATAAGTAGCAGGATTTGTAAATTTATGCAAAAAGGTGTGACTTATATGGCAAAAAATACGGTAACTAAAATGTTCTTTGGGCCATTTTCACCCAAGAGTTTATTTTTCTTAGCATCAGCTTTTTGCCCAAAAAGGGGTGGATCCAATTTGTGAAAAGAAGGAAGTGTTGTATAGTGTGTGATTTTCTGGTTCAAATAATTGTTTTAACCTTTCTTTTTAAATCCTTTTTAGGTGGAGCTGACGGGTCACAGCATCTTTGACTTCACTCATCCGTGTGACCACGAAGAGATCAGAGAGAACCTCAGCCTGAAGACAGCAGGTCAGCACAATACAGCTTTTTTTAATAAACAAACATCTACAAAGACGTTTCTTTCAATATATTGTTTTTTAAATAAGGTATTGCAACAGAAAATGAAGTACTCAGTGGTGTCCATAGTAACAGAAACATCCTCTGCAGACATTAGAAGAAACCTGAAGGTAGGGTAGGAAAGCCATGGAGGGATGAACTCTGGTCCATACGTTGGACTCTCAACATAGTTTTCTTGTGGAGAGAACATTCTGTCATGGACAAAGAAAGTTGTAGATACTCGTTGGATTGAAGATGTTTACGCTGTGAGGAGGCTTGGGCTGAAAACACTCGTGAGTGGAGGCAGATGCTCCATGGGCTGGAAAGCAGGGTGGTCCGAGCACACAGCCCAGTTAATGTTTGACCAGAACTGAGCCTCAGGGGTTCCTCTGGAAACCGGCTAAACATTGTTAACCCGCCTGCTTACAGCAGGTACAGGTCCTGTTAAATGGACGTCAGGGCAGAACCAGCAGTGGACCGGGTTTTTTAACTGGAAGGAACTTTTGCTCTGCAGTTTGTCGCCGTTGGACCTCGTAATGTCTCCGTTAGCAGAAGGAATCAAAGTAGGCCTTCAGTAGAAGATGACGTCCTAATAAACAGACGTTGACCTTTATTTGACCTTTTCCCTGGCCAGCCAGGACAGACAACAATCCAGTGTGTATTTTTCATGTTCAAAATTATTTAAAAGTTTTTACTTTTTTTAAAACAAAAATTTTAACAATCCTTTGAAGTATTTTCACTTTAAAATACTGTATAGGAAGCATTCTGGCCTAGAAAACGTACATGACAGAAAGCTGTTTGTACTTATGTATTTTCATTCTGCACAGGTACGGCCAGTTAACAAGTTGTTTTTATTTTATTATTTTACAATTGGATTATATCAGCCAGTTAAAACCCATCAGCCTGTTGGTTCAGCTCTACAACTACATGGTTGTGTTTTTAAAGTTTGTGTACAACAACTGCGGCAATTAAGCCCCTGAAATCCTGTGACGACTTCTGGTTTGGGGTTTTTAGCAGCCACCATCTCGACACTCCTTTGAAAACGCTCTTGGTGTTGATTTGTGAACGTTCTGTTTTTAATCAGAGGAGCTTCATCAGCTCAAGTTAAAAAATGTAGCACTCCGGACTTTTACATGTTGATTTGCTCAGTTTTTAACTACATGAACTCACACGCAAAGCATAGCCTCCCTACTGCCCCCTCTCCTCTGACACTGTCTACTGTCTGTGAATAGACAAACGTCCAGAACTGAAGGAGACAAATGGAGCAAAAGCAGGGACTTTGTTTGCAGCTGGTATTTAAGAATAGTGGTTCAGCTTCTCCTCTTAACCCCATCATTTACATATTTACCTGTTTGTTCTGTTTTAGCTGAAAATTAAAGCATGTTTCCAGAAGTCTTTGTTGTAAAATGTACAACTCTCTTAGTTTGATGAAGTCCACCGCACGCAGGCTTGACTCTGACCTCATGGTGAAACAGCTCTGCCTAATTTTACGCCTTCTTTAACTGCAGCGAAGGCCGGAGGACAAGGTCGACCTTACTTAGACCCAGAACAGCCGGATGTGCACAGTCATTGTTGCTCCATTTTTAAGGCACAAAAAATGGACATGTGTACTTTACTTCAAAGCATTATTCAACAAACAGATTAAAATTAAACTTTTAACTGTGTTTCATCATTCACCACCTTTTTCAAAATGTAAACAAATCTCAAACTTGACATTAACATGCTCAGAGAATATAAAAAACTTGTTCGAACTGAGAACTGAATGCTCGAAATCCCACTCTACTTTTACAAACTAATAAAATAGTTTTTGGACACACAGATAGAGCAGTGATGAACATCTGGAGCAGCTGCTTTGAATCGTTTTGGGACAAGATGTTTGTAATTTTATTGAGTTTGGTAGAAAATGTTGGATCTATTGTAATAAAAACCTTTCAGTGACTGTCTGCTTGATGGCTTTAAGTCGCTCTTCATCCTCAGCTCTCAGAGCTTCCTCTTGGTCGTCATTCAGACGAGCGATGTGACTCTAAGCTGCACCAGTACTACGACTTATTCTGTGTTTTCCAGGAAGCAGCAGCCGTAAAAAAGGCAAAGAGCTGTTCACGGAGCGAGACTTCTTCATGAGGATGAAGTGCACGGTGACCAACAGAGGACGCACAGTCAACCTGAAGTCAGCTAGCTGGAAGGTCGGCTCCAGACTCACACAGACGTCACCACGAGATGACCGATGGTTTGATCCCCAGACCATTTTGTCACCTTCACTCTGTTTTAATTCAGTATTTATAAATTTTGTATGAGCCTGGATAAAACCACATTCTAGAGCATGTTGTTTGTTGAACCCATATA